>JAJPUD010018515.1:5955-28536 GCA_023553655.1 Myrmecobius fasciatus | reverse complement strand
TGACCCTCCCTTCTCTGCCCTGCCCCCAGCCTCCTAACTGAGCCTCTTTCCCCATCAGGGCGAGGTCCCTCTCCTCCTACTCCCGGCTCCCTCCCTTTCAGTTGGGGACCAGCCAAGTTCCCATACTTAAAAGGCTCCCTTGCTCCCTGCTGCTGCTGTTGCTTCTCTGCCCCCCCCGTCCCCCCTCCCTGCTCCAGGGTCCGGAACACCCACTTCCCCCAAATACACTTAATTCGCCCCCCCACTCCCCACTTTCACAGGATGGGAGCAGAGGCCGCGGGAAGGAGAGCGCACAGTGACGTGGTTACCCCGCAGCTGTCGGGCTGGGAGAGGGACCCACGGTCACCGAGACGAACAAATGGGGAGACCCAGTCCCAAATCCAAGGGGGCAGCCGCAGTCCCAGGCCCGGTGGCCCAGAGCCATCCCCAGGGAGTCAGACAGACGGGCAGAGACTCAGAGACAGTGGAGACATGGAGAGTCCCCAGGGAGAGACTCTTTCCAACTTCCCAAAACAATATAATGGGAGACACAGAGCCCCAAGGAGAGAGACAAAGGAGCCCCCGAGAGCGCAGTCAGGACCGAGGTCCAGGGGCCCAGGAGGATCTAGCAGGGAGGCTTTTCCAGGCCGGCCTTGTCTGGACGTCAGGCGGCTGCTAGAAATCGGGCGAGGGCGAGGGCGCGGGCGGAGGGGCAGGCACCTTAACCCTCACCCTACCTCCTGCCCGAAGCGCCTCACCCTCCTGTTGGGAATGCGACGGGGGCAGGAGGCAGGGGAGGTGGGCGAACCAGTTAAAAGCTGGAGAGGAAGCTGGAGGAGGAGGAGGAGAAGCCAGAGCTGAAGGCCGGTAGGGAGCCTGGCAGAGCTTGGCGGCCCTTAGCCCGCCCCCGCTGCGCCCCTCGGGCCAAGTGCAGGTACTTTTGCCAGGGATGCTGGTAGCTGGAGGTGCTCCTGTGCGATGCCCTCCTGTATCTCAGCTCCTGCGCCTTCTCCACATCTGTCTCTCAGCATCTCCTGTAACCCTCATTTCTCTTTCTCTACCTCTCCATTTGGCTGTTCTGTTCTTTTGGCTTGGGTCTGATTGTGTGGGGGTTTCTAGCCTTCGCTCTGATCGTGTGACCCTCTCTTTCTCTGTGTCTTTGTCTGTTCTCTTATCCCCCCCTCCCCCGTGGCTTTTCGATTATTTCTATTATTTTTATCTCTGCCTCTCTTTGGATCTGGGTGGCCTTTTTATTAACCTCCTTCTGCCCATGTTTCTGCCCCATTTCAGTCTCACTTTGGGCTTCCCCTCAACCACTGAAGTCCAGACCTTTTAAATGAAACTTTCTATCCCCTGCCCAGCTGCCCAGGAGGACATGAGAACAAGAGTGGAGACCAAGGGCTTTGCCAGGGCTTGGGGCACTGGGGTCTGGAGTCAGAATTCGGCAATTCAAATTCTGGCTTTGTCAATTACTACTTCTATGACAATCAAATCACTTAATGGGTCTGGGACTCGGTTTCCTCATCTATCAAGTGAAAGCCTTGAACAAGATGATCTCTAAAGTTCCTTCCAATTCTAGATCTATGACCCCATGAAAAGAACAATTTCCTTTGGAGACTGTCTCCATCACTTATTTGGTGTGTGATTGGCTTTCACTCTACCTAAGCTTTATTTTCCCAATCTATAAAATAGGCACACCAAGATTTCCTTGCACCCTCTGGCTCCTTGGAATATTTTGAGGAAACAAAGGTACCAGAAAAATCATCAGGACAGGATTTCAGAGACTGACTCCCCCCTTTTCTACCTCTTATTCAATTCCCAGGACCAGCAATGATCTCTCCAAGCGGTTTTCCTTGGGTCTGGATCCTGGTACTTCTGATGTCAGTTCTGATCATAGGAGATCCAGGTCTGACAGGTAAGCTGTGTGAGTCTGAAATTGTGTGAGTGAGTGTGTGTGTGTGTGTGGGGGGGTTGAGTGGAGAGAGCGTGGACATATAAGACAAGGGGAGAGATAAAGGAGTAAATGAAGGAAAAGAGAGAGGGAAGGAAAAAGAAAGAAAGAAGAAAAAGGGAGAGGGTAAGAGAGAAGTTGAAATAGAAGTTGAAGAAGGAGGAGGAAGAGGAAGATGAGAAGAGGAAGAGAAAGAGGAAGAGGAGGAGAGGGGAAGGAAAAGGAAAAACAAAGATAGGTTTTGAGGGAAATGCTGTTGGAAAAAAGCCCCCTAAAAGGAGATTGAGAAAAGCATAAGAATGGATGGAGAAACAAGATGGTTCAGAGTCTCTGAAGAAAAGGGGAGAGAGTGGACAGTTGTGTCAGCAGCTCCAGAGGAATCAGGGAAAACGAGATCTGAATGGTTTCGGTTCAGTTCGGTAAGCCCGATAATGCAGATGTTCTTGGTTATCTTGAAAAAGCCTTCACTGTAAGTAGTGGTGATGGAAAGGAGAAACTAGATGAAGGGGCTTTGGTGAGTGTAGTTGTTGTCAAGGAAGTTGGCAGTGAGAGGAAGAAGTGAGGGGGTTTGGGGAGAGAGGCGGGGGGCTCATTTTTAGTTTCTTAACTCACTGGACTAGTTGCCCAAGAAATATTCACCTGCACCAGCTCCATCAAGCTCTACTCTATCCCATCCTAAGTCCTATTCCCCAACGCCCATTCCTTGAGCCCAGATCCCACCCCAAATTCAGAACCCTACCTCCCATCAATACTCATCCCATCCCCCAGGGCAGAAGAATGGGGGTCACATGGAGAACCAGGCCTGCCAGGATTATGGGAGTCGCCAGCAAGCTGGGAGCAATCGTCAGGTGAAGAACCACCAGGATAAGGAAGCCGATCCGGATTCTGAAAGTCGTATCTTAAACGGCGCAAATTGTAAACCCCAAAGTCAACCCTGGCAGGCAGCTCTGTTTTTGAAACCAGACAAGCTCTTTTGTGGAGCAGTGTTGGTCCATCCCCAGTGGGTGATCACCGCTGCACATTGCCAGAAACCGTAAGTAAGGAGGGAAAGGGGATAGATGGATTGGGGTGAGGAGGAAAGGGAGAAGAGATGGGAATAAAGGATAAGTGAGAAAAGTGAACCTGGAGACAGCAAAATTTGGATTCAAATCCTGTCCCTGACTCTAGGTGATAAACGCAGAGGCACCATGGATTAATGGATAGACTGCTGACCTTGGAGTTATGAAGAACTGCGTTCAAGTCCTATTCCAAACACTTTATAGCTAGCTATGTCACTTTGGCCAGACCTTCTAGTTTCTGAATATCTATGCCCTCATAACTCTCCAGGCCTGGGGAGTGAGTCTAAGAGGATATATGGTTTGTAAAGTGCTAGGCTGGCATCCCATTACCAGTATAACAAGCCCTGGGGTCTGGAAGATGCCCTGAGCAAATCACTCCACTGGCTGCTTCCATTTCCTCAACCTTCAAATCTGCCAGGCTTGTCCAGAGAAATCAATGAGATAATATTGGCAAGATATCTGGTAGTAGGGGCTCGTCAAATGCTTATTCCCTTTCCTTGCTTCCTCTCCCCAACCCCATTTGAGTCTCACAGTCTTGGGAAGTGAGTATTTAGCTATTGTCAATCTTATTTTCTGCATAGGGAAATTGAGGCTCCTAAAGATTATGCCTTGGCCCTCATGATGTAGCAAGTGTGAAAGCAATATTAGAGCCCCTAATTTATAGGTAAATACCATTATATGTCTGTATATGTATATGTCTGAGGTGGGATTAGCACCTTGTTCGTTCAGACTCTAAGATCACTACATGCTGAGTTCCTCACATCTGGAATCCCATGCTTTCAATCTCCTTCTCCCTGGTCCTATGTTTTAAATCTACTTCTCCCCCTGACTCTGGGACATCTCTGCCTAAACAGATCACAGGCAGGATATAGAACTGAGAATACCCTTTGGTGTTCAACAGTTTAATCCTCTCATTTTACAGGTTTGCAAACAAATCCAATGCTAAAATGTATGGAACATTTTACATCTCTAGGACTGGTAGTGAGACTGGGGCTAGGATGAGGGTGTAGGAGTGACCTCTCTATCATCTTCTGCAGTTCCTATACTGTTATCCTGGGCCGATATCGTCTCCATGGTTACAACACAAGCCAGAGGATTCTCCGTGGTGTCCAGTCTTTCCCCCACCCCAACTATACTCGGCCAGCTCACTCTAATGATCTCATGCTAATTAAATTGAACAGAAAAGTCTCAGAAACCAAAAGCATCAAAGCCATTAACATCACAAATCAGGCCCCAACTGCTGGGACCAAATGTGTCGTCTCAGGCTGGGGGACCACCAGCAGCCCTCAAGGTAAGCCCTGGCCCTTTCTGTTTCTGTTTACCAGTCTTCCTTTTCTCAATCTGGTCTTTCTCCATCTCTATGTCTGTTTAGATTGCTACCTGAAGGAAGTGTTAAATTTTTAGTCGCAGGGTCTGGCTTCAAAATCTTCCTCTGCTACTAACTCCTTGTGTGTTCTTTGGCAGGAACTTTAACCCCCTTGGGTTGATTTCCTCTTGTGTCCCATCCCTTCCCCCAAAAGAGGAGCTTTGTTGGACTTGATCTTGGCCCCTAGAATCCTTTCCAGCTCCATGATCTCTGAACTTAGTGGTGGTGGTGGTGTGGCTATCCCAGCTGGAACGGGGTCTCTGATCCCACCTCTTGGTTTCCCAGTTGAGTATCCTGAGGTCCTGCAGTGTCTAAACATCATGATCCTGTCTCAAGAGATCTGCAAGAAGGCCTATCCTGGAGAGATAGATTCTAGCATGTTCTGTGCTGGAGATGAAGTTGGCAAGGATTCCTGTCAGGTAAGCCTTCAGCACCTACCTCATCCAACCTGAAAAATAAGTGAGCCAAGGGAGGAGGGAGAAGAAGGAGCCTCGAACGTCTCACCCAATCTGAGAAATAAGGGAGCCAAGAGAGGAGGGAGAGAAAGGAAAGCTGAGGAAGAGACTAAAAGATGGTGGAATGAAGGTAAAGAGAGTAGCTAGAATGGGGAAGTAGTTGAGGGAGGAATAGACAGAGAAGAGACAGTCACAGAGAATGGAAGGGATTGAAATGATCTGTATTTGTCTGCTTTCTATCCCCACCTCTCACTATTCTCCTTTTCCTCTGTCTGTCTCTCTTTTGTCTCTCCTCTCCCCCCTTTTTTGTTTATCTTTCTCCATCTCTCTTATCTCTTTTCCTTGTTCTTTCTTCCCAGGGTGACTCGGGGGGCCCTCTGGTCTGCAATGGAATGCTTCAGGGCCTGGTATCTTGGGGGGATGTTCCCTGTGGAAAGCCCAACAAGCCTGGGGTCTATACCAACCTCTACATATACCAGAAATGGATCAAAGACACCATCCAAAACAATTGATTTAAGGGGACACTGGCCTGTAGATTTCTAGTCTGTATCTTGCTCAGAGATCCAGAAGCTCAGGCTCCTCAATTCCCTATTCTCTCAGGGACTATAAAGCTCAGGGACATTCATTATCTAGACCCTCAACTCTTGTCTCCTGAGGACTCAAGGATCTAGCCCCTACAGGGATCCAGACATTTGTACATCCTTCCCTAACTTTTATTCAGATATTGAAACTGCCTTTGTCTCTTGGGTGAAGATGCCTAGAAGAAGAAATCTGGCTCAGATTCCAATCCCTCTTTCTCTCTGAGTCTTCTTATCTAACATTCTCCCCCTATGGGTCCCCCAGCCCATCATTCCCTTTGTCCCTCCCAAGCCCTCCAGTATAGGTGTGGTCTCCATTAATCTCTCTGCTTGCAGTGCAGAAAAATATAAAACTCTGGACTTGGAATCAAGGAAACCTGGGTTCAAACTCCAAGTCACTGGACATCTTTGTGCCTCAATTTCCTCTTCTGTAAAGTATGGCTAATGGCGGGAGCTGCATCACAGAATTGTCAAACTCAAATGCGATCGTGTATATAAAACATTTTACAAACTCTAAAATGTTACATGAGTCTGAGCTATTTATATTATTCACAGGAAAGGTCTTTCGGCTCTCCCTAGAGGGGCTGATGAAGCCATTTTGGCTTAGTGGGAAGAGGCAGAGAAGGTTTTTTTTTTTTTTTTTTTTAATCCCACTTCCACCATTTAATAGCAGTGTGATCTTGGTCCCATCCCCTCCCTTACACCCTAGTTTCCTCTTCTGTAAATTCATGGATTGTGCTTGATAGATGATCCCTGAGGTGTCTTCCAGCTTCTTACTTACAAAATTAAAGTTCTTCTGGATGAGGAAACTTACAATACAAATGTTCTTCTTGATGAGGAAAATGTCTGACCACCCAGATCATTGCATGGGCGTGTTCTACCTCTTCCCTTGTCATCACAAATCTCTGTCTCAGCCAGAGGAGGATGAGGGAGGAGTATTTCTTGGCAGGGATACCCTAGCAAAGGAGGTGAGAACAGAATTTACAACCTAGGAAGAATTTGCACCAATGGTTTATCCCTCAGGTTGATAAGGTTTCCTCTCATCTAGGAATGAAGAAGATTTATCTTAAGATAATTGAGGTTTTCCCCTGGGGATTTGGGAAGGCCAGTAGAGATTTGTCCTGGAAACAATAGATATTTCATCTGGGGGCTTTACAATCCATGAATGGACCAATCACTGTCAACCAATAAGGCTTCCTCCTATTCCATTTGAGATGGACAAAGGTTCCTCTTAACATTGATAGGTTCCTCCAGGGACACAAGAGAGTTCTTTCTTCCAGTTGGCATGAGTGACGGCTTGCCCTTACTCTCCCCTGGAACAAATGGGAATCACTGACAGAAGTGAGACTTTCCCTGGGACAGGTGAGGGAATCCCATCTGGTATTGATGGGGCTGCTTCTCAGGACCAATAAGTGCTCATTCTGGGACAATGATTCCTCTTTGGACAGAGTTTTCCATCTGCCTAATGTGAAAGAGGGATTGTATTGGAACAGATGAAGCTTTCACTGAAGGAAGGATTCATAAGTTATTACAGTCCGTCTTGTGTTCTTTTGAGACCAGTAAATGTAGGATGACAAAATTGAACTTTTCAATTCAATAAACCTTTCTTATTTAATGACTTTTATTAGTATATTTTGTTTTATACATCATTTAACTGGCTTCTTTAATACCTTTTGACTGTTCTTTACTTCTAGTGCCTTCCCTCTGTTAATTATTTCTATTTATCCTGTGTATAGTTTATTTGTACATATTTATTTGCCTTTTAACTTCATTAGATTGTGAACTCTTCAAAGGTAGAGGCTTATCTTTATTTCTTTCTTTGCTCAGTTGTGTCCAACTCTTTGGTACCATATGAACCACACTGTCCATTTGATTTTTCTTGGAAAAGATTCTGGAATGGTTTATCTCTCCTTCTCCAGTGGATTAAGACAAACAGAAGCTAAGTGACATGACCAGTGTCACACAGATCATAAGTGTCTGAACATATTTGCATTCAGGTCTTCCTGATTCAAGCCCAGAACTCTTATCTACTGAGCCACTTTCCTGCCCACTAAGTAAATAGAGGTTAAGTGACTTGCCCAGTGTCACAGAGCTAGTAAGTGTCTGAGGTCAGATTTGAACTCATTTCTTTCGGACTCCTGGCTTAGCACTCTATTCAATGTGTCATCTAGCTGCTCCAGCATAGTATGCAGTAAGTGCTTAATAAATGCTAATTGACCAGGGAATGGCATTTTGTTTTATGCTTGTCTTATATTTCACTTTTAGCTGTTTGTATCTTTGATACCAAATCTTATCTGAGAAATCTTCATAGACAATATTTTTCTCCATTTGACTCCTTCCCCTATCCTAGATGAAATTCCCCTATCCTTGTAGAAATTCTTCTCAATTTAATGTAAGACAGATTACCTATTATTATTTTTTAAATTGCTTTTATCCCTTGTTTGGCTAAAAATTCATCTTCTCCCCAAAGCTGTGAAAGATTTAACATCTCCTCATCTAATTTTGCTATTGTATGATATTCAATATTCAGATCATGTTTCTATTTTGAATTTACTGTGGAATAAGGGCTAAGATGTTGATTTAAGCCTAATTCGTGGCAGATTACTTTTTATTCCCCTTCAATCACTACTTATAAAATAAAAGATTTGTTTCCTGAGTAATTTAGGTGTTCAGGTTTATCAAACACTGACTTGAGTTTCAAATAAACATTTCTTTAGCACTTCATATATGCAAGATCCTGTACAATGTGCAAAGGAAAAAAAAGATGAATATATGTCTCAGCCTCTCCACTCAAGAAGCTTATAATCTTGCAGAGGAATATAACTGGTCCCAAACAATTATGCAACAATGTAGGATGTAATAAGAGCAGGGAAGAGATCCAAAGTTCTGTGAAAAATTGGAGGCAGGAGAGAACAAGTTTAACTATTCAAATGAGATAGAGCTCCCTGGAATAAGGTGTTCATTGAATTAAGCCTTGAGGGAAGAAAGGGATGTCAATGAATAAAAATGGAGAGAAGAGGAGAAAACTTGATGTTACAACATGGGGATTCAGAAACTGAAAAATGGGGATAGGAAAGAAGGGCAAAATGGGAATTTCAATGAAGAGCAGTCTGTTTTATTTTAGAATAGTGTTTCTTTCCTTTTTCTTTTTGACCATGGTTCTTTTTGGTCATCTGATGGAACTATGGGCCTTTATTTGGCTAATACTTATAAGTCCATAAAATAAACCCCTTTTTTTTTTGACCATGATTCTTTTTGGTCATCTGATGGAACTATGGGCCTTTCTTTGGCTAATACTTATAAGTGTATAAAATAAAACCCACAAGATTCCAAAGGATCCCAGTTAGATTAAGAATAGTTAAATTCATGATACCAGCTGAAATTCTCTGTCCTCATGAAGACCATTAGAATGGGATAAGGCCATACCTGTGTGTGGAGTTGCTTGAATCCCTGAATCAAGATGCGCCATGTTATTTAGTAGGCAATGGAGAGCCAATGATAGTTTTTGAATACAATCACAAGGTCATATGTAGAAAGAAGGTTAAGGACCCTGGCAGCAATGTGGACTGGACAGAAGAAAGACCACAATTAGGAAATGATTATAATAATTGGATGATGAGATTGATCTGTCACAGCTATTTGGAGAGTGGAGAATAGGAGATGAATGCTTGGAGTTGGAGAGGGGGAAATTTGTGAAGAACTAGGGTCCAGATGATGAGTCCTGGAACACTAAGGGCCTAATTGGGACTGAGCATCTTGGCTGTCATCTTTTTTATCCCTGGCACCCAGCACAGGTCTTTACACATAGTAGGAAGTTAGCAAATATTGATTGACAATGTTTGCTGAAGAAATGACGATAAAGTACAGGCTCTCTATCATAGTCCGCATAATAGAGCCACAATAGTTCCTCTGTCAAGGAGCTTAGTCTAATGGAGATGTCAGAGATATAAATAAGGATAAAGAATGGGAGAACCTGTTCTTTCACTGGTATTGGGAAATCCCAGGTGAGGAAACTCCTATCAATGAAGATTTGTGCCTTTTCTGAACCTTACAGAAGGCTGGTCTTTGAGTTGAATCTCGGAGTACTGAGAGGGTGAGTCTACAGTCACATAGTCAGTATTCAAGTAAAACTTGAATCCATATTGTCTTGACTTCAAGACCAACTATCTGTCTTTTAAATTAGGGCATCTCTCAGGATAATGCTATGTAGATGTGCTTGGTATGGGCCAGGGAAAATCCCAACAAGTTTCTTGTAAAAAATTTATTGAGGGAGAGAACCTATTCAGCTAGCATAGGTTTGGGGACAGTGGAGAGGGTCTGTGCTGTCTTCAATCAATAGATCAATTAAAATGCATTTATTAATTACCTATTGTAGTTGTGTACCTATTGTATTGTGTACAAGGTACTATACTAGACCCTAGAGGTACAAACACACACAAAAAAAATCCTTCCTTCAAGGAGCTTGTTCTCTATCAGGAAAGATAATCTGCACACTTGCAAACATATATAATGCACATTTTTGGGGGGTGGAAAAGCATTAGAAGCTGTTTGAGTAGAAATAGTCTCATACAGGATATGGGGCTTGAAATAAGCTTTGAAAGACAGTACAAATTTTAAGAAGTGGAGGGGAGGAGGGATTATGTTCTAGGCATATGGAATAGCCTGGGCAAAAGCATGGGAATGGGAAATGGAGGATTGCACAAGAGAACCAGAAGACAGAACAGCTTAGCTATGATTGTTGGGTACTTGAAATAATATGTAATAAGTCTGGAAGACTCGATTGGGGCAAGGTTATAAAAGTTTTTTATACCAATCTGAGTCATTTGGATTTGTCCTAGAGGTAAGAAGGAGACACTAGAGCTTCTAGAGTATTAAAGAGAAGAAGACTTGTGCAATAGATTTTTGATATCTGTGGGAAGGAAGGAAGGAAAGAAGGAAGGATAGAGAGAGACCCTGAGGCAGAAAAATCAAGGATTCTCAGGCATTATTGATTTTCAGTCACTTTTAACATATAGACTTAAAGTATGCACAATATCAGGGCATAAAGGGCTTTTTCTGTTGTATTTTAGATATTATCTGAAATATAAATATCTGAAATATTAAAGACAGAGGAGACCTGAAAGCATAAAAATATGAGAAAATTTCCACTTTTAACAAAAATTAAAATATATTTCATTTTGTTTACTGTACATACATTTTTGACTTTGGGGCCATTCACAAAGAAGAACTGTGCATGTATTAATACTAATAATTACCAATGTTATTATTCTAGGACTCAGTCATTCTGATTTTTTCCAATACCAATATTTGCACACATGGAAGTCCTCAGAGGGAAGGAAGAGAAGATTCTTAAAGAGAAAGGAGAGAATAAGACAAGAGAGAGAAAGACATGAAGGAATCATTGTTTCAACCTAAATCTTTGAAGTTTTCCCTTGCTCCATGGTCCATGGGTTTCAGGTTCAAAAAGAAGTTATTCCCTTCCCTTAACTATTTAACTGTGTCCATATGGGGCATTGGGTCCAGTTTGGTGGACCACATTTTGGGAAGGTTGTTACCAAATGGTTTCATTGGTAATAATCTGCTGAATCCAAGGAGCATTGTGGGGAAGATGATGAATTTAGAATCAGGAAAACTACATTTATATCTCACTTCAAACATATCACAGAACCAGTGGATTTAGAGATACTGGTGATGTGAGCTCATGTAACCACTCTGAGCTTCAGTTTCCTCATTTACAAAAAGGGATAAAATATATGCATAAAATATACATACAAAATTTAATAAAATATAAAATAATAAGCAGGCTGGTATAGTGAATTTAAGGCTGATTTTAGTCAGAAAAACTGGGATTCACTTCCCTTCCCTAAAATTCAAACTGCAACACTAAGCTGTATAATGATGGGCAAGTCACTTCACCTCTTACTGTTCCTAAGTAAATCTTTGAGATTCTAAGTTGGATTGCCTTTGTGAAAGGACTTTCCACCCCAGATGTTTTTTTTTCTTACACCTAGGAAATCAAAGTACTAAACCAAACAAAATGAAACAAGGCAGAAACAAAAATTCTACCTCATCGGGTATTATAAGGATCAGATGACGTAATATAGTTTCAGGACTCTAAAAACTGTACAGAAATTAATAAAGAAAACTGTTATTTTAACCATCCATACTTAAAAGCCAAAGTGGATGAAAAATTAAAGGAAGAAAAGACAATGTCATGCAGTTGGACAGAAGAGCATTGAGTCAGTCCATTTGTATGTGTATAAATGATGATGTATAGATGAGGTAACATGAGTTGTGTAGATTATGAGGAGAAATTACCTGTATGACTCATTGCTGAGGGGCTTCACTATAGATTTCCCTTAATTGGCTGTTGAGCCAGAGCAGCTGATGACTGAAATAAAGACAAGCTACCAGTGTCTCTCTTCCCTTATAGTTCATAGATCAAGATAACCCAAAACTCTGTCAGGACTTCAGGGGAATGCTTGTCCCTTTAAACTGAATTCCTAGAACTCCAGGGAGTTCTTAAACTCTCTCACGTGGACAGTGTGTTGAATTTAGAAGTAAAAAAGAAAAACATTAGACTAGATAGTGCAAAGGTCAGAGATGTAGCTTTTGGAAGTTCAGGACTGTCTTCGTGCCACCAGGAGGCATTGCATTGCCATTTGATAGCTGGGACATGTTACTATTTTCAAAGAATGGGAAAGAAGTGTAAGTCAGAAGACTATAGGGAGGTCACAGTGGGTGGCAGTGGATTACATATGAGGAGTTACTAAAGAGTGATGGAGGCAGGGGGAGGTTGGAAGAGAAAATGTCAGTAAAAAATTATATATATATGTGTGTGTGTATACATATATGTATATGCATATATATATATATGCACATATATATATATATATATACATACACACATATATATGTTATAGAACAAGTATCTAAGTTGACCATGTTGGAAGAATGAGGGGTAACCAATGGATAGGTCTTGTGATCCATTGGTATACTCATGATATCAAGAAGAAATGAGGAAAGCCCTCAATTATATGGGTGGATTCTCTGTAGCAAAGTTATAGGATCAGTGATCCTAAAAAGTCCTCATTTTATTAATGAGGAAATGGAGGCAGAAAGAGATGAAGTGATGTGCCCACAGTAAATGTCTGAGATGATGTGACTCTGGCTCTTCCAGAATCCAAGGCTAACATCTAACCTACTGCACCACTCTATAGATGAGAGTTGGACAGAATGAGAAGGCATGGGTGGATTGTGATCGATATTATTTGAAGGAATACCCACATTTGTGAGATCATGGATCCATTAGTATATTATTCAGCAATTTATTGGTGATACTATATGTCTGGAAATCATATTCCACCAGGATCTTGTAAGGACTAGAATTTCAGTTTACACAAGACAATAGAAACATGGCAGGTATAAACAGGATTAAGACATATTATCACCAAGGAATTGCATGAGAGAAGTGCAATAAAAGTTTAATAAAACCACTGGGGACAGGTGTTACCAGAAAGCCAGGTGGGTCAGCCATGCAGTGAGTGAAAGTGAAGGATAAATAAGGAACAGGTTACATGTGACACATTTCATTTATGAACCAAGAATCAGAGGAAGGTTTAGAGAGCATTGGATGAGCCTTCCTTGAAGAAATGATGGAAAGATATAGACAAAAAAGAATCCCATAGATTAGAAAGAAGTAATGAGTTGCCCTGGTGGAGTGAGAACCTGGAGGAGACAGAACCTACCCCAACCCCAAGCCTGACACTAAATGATCATTGACCTGGAAGAAGACAACACGGAAAGGAAGGGGACTGAAAAAGAGGCCATTTGGAGGACCTGACGACCATCTTCTAGCACACGAAGGGTTAAGTGTGGGAAAAAAGGTTAGCCTTGTCCCAATGTCCCACGATTTATGATTGGTTGTCCCATATCCTGGAGTGCTACTCTTCCTCAGTTCTGAGGTTCTATGGTTTCCTTCAAGGCTTAGCTAGAATTCTGCCTTTTCTCTATGGGCTTACCTTCTATCTTTTCTGAATTTCTTAGGTATATACCAACTATTTACACATGGTCTCCCCTTTAGAACATGGTCCTTGACAGTGGGGGATGTATTACCTTTTTCTTTAAATCCCCAGTGCTTATTAAAATGTCTGGTGCACTTTTGCTGTTATTCAGTCATTCGGTTTTGTCTAACCCTTTGTGACCTTACAGACTATAATATGTCAGACCCTTCTGTTCTTCACTATCCCTCAAAGTCTATTATTGTTTCCACGACACCATCTCTCCATCTCAATGTCTTATTGCAAAATTTAGATTTAAGTTGAAGAAACTGGGGAAAACCATTGACTTGGAACATAGGAAGCACTAAATAGAGTTTTCTGATGGATTGTCCATACTTGATTCAGGTCAGTAGAGATTTCACACTTTGGTCCTGTCCTTGTGAACTAGGAACAATGTCCAGGGGAGCAGAAGGTGAGGGGGGACTTGTGGGATGATGTCATTTGGTTTAATATAGGCTGAATTCAGGAGGAACCATAATTAGATGCTGGATGACCAACTGTCAAAGATTCGATATCAAGCCTTGAATGGCTTCCCTGTATCAGTGCCCTTGAAAGTTCCCCCTCAGTCTTTATTCCAGTTGATCCCGACTACATCTTTTTTGTACATAATTATTTGCATCTTGTCTTCTTCATGGGACTGCGATCTCCTTGGGCGCAGGGACTGTCTGCCTTGGATCTTCAGTGCTCAGCAAAAGCACATGGGAGAACTTCATGAATGTTTTTTGATTTCCTGACTAATTTTTTCACAATTAGAGATCTCCCAAATAGAGTGAGTTGCCTTGTTGGATAATAAATTCTTATTTCTGGAGGAGACTGGCCACGGTTGGGGATGGAAAGAGAACTCCTGTTTTCTTCACCATTGGGGTTCAATGGGATGCTGTGATGGATGAGAAACTCTTGACTTGTGGAGAGTTCTGGGTTCTTGACTCACTGACCTTCAGTTCTAAGCTCTGTCCTCATAGACTCATCATTGCTCCAGGCTCTGGGATGGACTGGAGTGGCCTGTGGTGGAAAAAATCTAACTGAGGACGCGGAACAAAAGCGCCAGCCTCATAAACGCTCATTATGGCCGGCCCAGCCTGGCCCCCCTCCGGCTGAGGCATCACCACCCATAAACTGGGCCCCTTCCCTTGTCTTCCTTCCTACCTACCCCTCTGAATCTGGGTGGGGCTCAGGAACTTATAAAGTTGGGCATCTCAGGGCCTGTCTCCCCCTTCCTGAGCAGACAGAGCCTGAGTCTGAGCCCGAGCACCTGCCCCAGACTGCTCAAGCCTTCGATCAGGTGAGGCCCGGAAAAGAGAGGGCAGAATAGAAGAAAAGAGTGGGGAGAAGGCAGCCAGAGAGTCCAGAGAAACGGGCACCATCTGCTCGTAGGCCCTGAGCCAAAGCTTGGCTGACAGCCATTTCTGAGAGGGCTGAATAATTCTTGGAGGGTTCCTGGAGAAGGGTGGCCATCGGAGAAGAGACCCGGCTTGAAGGAGAGGAGGGAAGGGTGGAGGGTCTCTGTGCTAGTGAGAACTGAGATGTTTGCCTGGGAGAGAGAATGAGGCCGTGAGGGGCAAAGCCCCCAAATTGGAGCCGAGGACTCGGCCTGGCTCAGGCCCTTGCCATTTCTCAGCCTCATTTGCCGCCTCTGTTGAAAGAGGAGCTTTTGGAGGGGCTGGTTTCCAAGGGTCCTTCCAGCCCTGATGTGCTATGATCTCAGTAGCAATGGTGTCTCCCGAGCCGGAAGGAGGGAGGGCTGGGAACACATGGGGGAGGAGAGAAGAGGAAGGCCCATTCCCCTTCCTCCACTCCCCAGCATTCCATTTCTCCTTCCTTACCCAGAGTCAAGGCCAAGGCCCTGACCCACCATGCATCGGCTCCTCACCTTTTTCTGCCTCCTGACAGTCACAGGTGAGAAGAGGGCCTGGATCGTGCTTGTGACTGAGTCTGTGACCTGGAGCCACACCTTCCGAGATGGACAATGTGGCTGGGTCTGTGTGGCTGAGGCTGCGGCTGTCACTGTAGTCTGGTTCCACGACTATGACTGTGTGGTTGGTTCTCGAGTCCATAATTAGGCACAGTCACAGTTACAAGATGCTTGGGACCTTCTACATCCAAGTGTGTGACCTTACATGCTCATAGGATCATGTGAGAGACAGAGATGATAGAGAGACAAATATAGGTCGATAGATAGATACGATGGCTGGATTGGTGATAGCAATAGATAAATGAGAGATTTTGAGGGATGAACGGATAGATTGACAGACAGATAAATAGATAGATGAATGGATGAATGGGTTGATGACAAGAGATAGGTAAATGATAGATTTTGAGAAATGGATGGATAGATAGATGGGTGGATGGATGAATAGATAATAAAGATAGATGGGTGGATGAAGGAATGGATAATAGAGATAGATGAATGATAAATTTTGAGAGATTGATAGACATATAGATAGATAAACAAATAAATAGATATAGATGGATGGATTATTGACAGATAGAAAAATGATATATTTTGAGAGACTGATAGACAAACAGACAGATAAATAAGTTGATAGATAGATGAATAGATAGATGTATGGTTGAATGCATGATTGAGTTAGATGAAAGATAGATTTTGAGATATTGATAGAAAGATAGATGGATGGATGGATGGATGGATTAATGGCAGAAAAATGATAGATTTTGAGAGATGGAGGGATAGATAGATAGAGAAAAGGGGACAGACAGACAGACAGATGGATGGATGGATAGTTGGATGGATTGATGATAGAAATAGGTAAATGATAATTTTGGAAAGGTTAATGGATAAAGAGATAGATGATAGAGAAAGATTTGGAGAGATGGATAGATGGAGAGAGAAAAAGATATATAGATAGATGTATAGATAGAGAGATGGATGGAGAGATAATTTATTAAGTCCCTATTCTGTTCCAGACATTGGATACAAAGAAGGGTAAAATCAATCTGTGACCTACAAGAGTTTATCTTCTAGTTGGAGAAGACCACATGTAAAGGAGAGCTTGGAAGAGTAAGGGGAATGTGATAGAGGTCTGGGCCCTGCAAGGGAGGACTAAAGGTTGTCTACCAGAGTCGAGAGTTTCAGGAGTGGAGTCCAAGTTTTCTGTGGGGAGGAGGAGGACGTGAAGGTCTCAGTAGAGGAGAGAGGGCCTGGACGTGGCCAGGGGACAATAAGATTCAGTGCCCCAGAGGACCCTAGCATCCATCAACCTCCTCATTATTCTGATGCCCAGAGTTGAAGTATTTTGTCTCAGATCAGAGTTGGAGCCAGGTTCTCCGAGTCCAAATCCAGCATTATTCCACTGCTCCACCCACCCTGTTAGCCAATCACACTCATAACCCGTACGTGTGTGCATGTCTGTGATTTTGGCTGACTACTCTAGTTTCTGCTCATGCATCTGTATGGTGATTTTACATGTCCCCTTCTGTGTCTGGGCCTACGTATCCCTGCCTCTGTGCTGCTTCTTGCTGTTCAAGCCTGTGATATGTGCAAATGGGTCGTGCAGACTACATTTGAAGACCTCTAGGGACAGGTAGCTCATTACCCAGCATAGCAGTTTGCTCCATTGTTGGATACTTTTTGAGTGTTAGCAACTTTTTCTTCACCTCCCATTGAAGTCTGCCTGTCTGCAAAAGCTCCCCCTTGCTCCAGTTCACCCCTCTGGGGCAAAGCAAAACAAGCGTAACCCCTCTACTAAGGGAGTCCCTTCAGAGACATGAAGACAAAGCCCCACACTCTGGGGGTGCTCCCCTCTCTCTCATCTTCTTTTTTTTGTGCAGGGTAGCCTAGCCCTTCTATGACTTCATTTGCATTTGCTCACAACTGGGTCACTTTTGGAATAGGAATGTTATGAATAATCTTTACAGTTCAGACGCCCTAGAGTTCCTCCCAGCTCTGAGTTAAAGGCCTGCCCCCTTCCTCAGGATGTTCTCTACATTGGAACTGCCTCCTGTCCCACCCAGCTATTGACGTTCTGTGCCGAGAGGTGCTGGGGTGCCTGGGGTACAATCCCTAAGTAAATATCCCATCTGCCACGTGCTGGTTGGCTGTCAGCAGGCCTCCCTGGGCCAAAGGACGGAGCTAGGAGCTGCACAGACAGACCACGGGGAGCAAATGTGTTCACACTGTAACAAAATCACAGGCAGCCCCTCCATGTTCTGATGTGAGGGAGGGACTCGGGCCAGGTTTGTGTGCTTCTGACTACAGGCATTGTAGCCATGCATGGGATCCCATGACCTTTTGTGCCATGGCCTTTCATATATGTACCAATGTAAGGGTGGATACATATATGTATGTGTTCTACATCCATGGTCTTTTGTATATATGTGCACACACATGTCCCTAGCCTTTCCACACACTGATAGATGTACCACATATGTGTTCTCATGACATTTTGCCATGGCCTTCCATATATGTATGCATAAATGTAAGTGTGTGTATATATACATGTGTTCTGTATTGATAATATCTATATATGTATATCTACTTACATTTATAATACATACATATATATACATGTGTTCTGTATCTATAGTATCTATATATGTATATATATATACTTACATTTATAATACATATATGTGTTCTGTATCTATAAATATCTATATATGTATATATATATACTTATATTTATAATACATACATACATATATATATAAATATATATATATACATGTGTTCTGTATCTATAGTATCTATATATGTGTATATATATACATGTTTTCTGTATCTATAATATCTCTATATGTATATATATACTTACATTTATAATACATATATATATATATATATATATATACATGTGTTCTGTATTTATAGTATCTCTCTCTATATATATATATATACTTACATTTATGAGACATATATACACACACATGTTCTGTATCTATAGTCTTTCACATGCATTATAGTGTATGCATGTGACAGATGCTGGGGTACCATTATCTAGGAAGCAGAATCTTGGATTTGGAGTCAGGAGACCCCTTGTCTAGTGTTGGCTCTGTTCTACCTGTGTGATCTTGAGCAAGCTTAATCTCTCCCTTTGAGCCTCCGTTTCCTTCTTTGTCAAAATGAAGGGGTGGAACGAGCTGTTCTCCAAGGTTTCTTCCACAGACCACATCTTATTTTCTCTCTTCTGTGATCTTCCCCAGCTCTCATGTTACATATTCTAAAGACTCCTCTGTTCTCTAGTTCTGGGTTCTAGCATTCCTCCTGAGTCTGACATCCCATGTTCTAAGGTACTCCCAGCCATCTTTGTTCCAAGGTCTCTCACAGGTCAGACATTCTGGAGCAGGGACTCTCTCAAGTTTAACATTCTATACCCCTTCCCATTTTGACGATCTGTTCTCAGGACCCTTTCAGCTCTAACATCTTGTACATTAGTGCCTATGATACTTTTCAGTTCTAACAGGAATGGGTGCTCATTTATGGCCATCTCTCCATACATATATTCTCGTATGAGGCAGAGTGATTCTTTGTTGAAGACTTGTCTGGCTTTATCAGGTTATTGATATTATTATCTCATGAGAAGAGACCTGATGGGTAATTGAGTCCAGCCCCTTCATTTGACAGATGGGGACTTGCGGGTCAGAGGGGGCAGGACTTCTTGGTGAGCCCTTTCCACTGAACCACATTGTCTGCTTTTCCATGGCCATTCTCTTGGCTTTGTATATCCCTCACCTCAAGTGACTTTGAGTGGGTATGAGCACATCCGTGTTTGGCTAAGTTCAGAGTCAAATATGATCATGGATATGCTGTGACCGTGACCGGCGTGCCATTTGTGTGCAAACTCATGGAGTTTTGTACAAGATCTTGGGTGTTCTGTAGCTAGACACATCTCTGTCTCTTTGTGCAAGAGCCCTCCACCATGAAGGCTCTTTCCTTTTCTTCCCTTCCTTCCTCACTTTTGTTGTTGCTGTTTTTTGTTTTTACCTATTTGCTGGTCCAAATATTGGGGAAGAGGAGCAAAGTGAAAAGAGGAGACCTGGGGATTAGGTTCAGGATGGGAAGCATCTGGACCTATGGGATGGGATAGGAAGGTGTTAGTTGGGAAATCTGGCAATAGCTTTGTTATAAACTGGGGTAACGGGCTTTGGAAATGAAACAGTGGTTTTCGATTTCTCCTCTTGGATCCCTAGAGAGCAAAGGAGGAAAGGAAGCAAAAATTGGATTGAAAGCTGTTAGGAAGTGGAGGGCTTTTCTTTTAAAAAAAATCAGGGTAGCTTTTAAAATTAAATGTAATGGCAAGATCGCTGGGAAATTTCTGAGGACACTGGAAATCATGCCTTGGGTTCGAGGCTGTGGGATGTCCAAAAGCCACATCCCAAGTGCTTGGTTTTTGTTCTTGTGTGACTGTTCTGTGACTGGGATTTGTCACTGTCCTTATTGACCCCAAACTTCCTTCCTCAAGTATCACAGAACAACGGCAAGGTCTTAGGTGGGGAGGAGTGTCGTCCCCACTCCCAGCCATGGCAGGTGGCGCTCTTCGAAGGGAGTCGCTTCAACTGTGGGGCTTCCCTCATCTCCAACCAGTGGCTGCTTACCGCTGCCCACTGCAAAACAGGGTATGGATATGGGGGTCTGGTCTCAAGTGTGGGTAGAGGAGGGCAGATATCAGAGGATTGGGAGGTTGGGAGATTGGGGACAGGACTACTGGGTTCTCATGTGAGCTCTGTCTGCCACTGTGTGACCATGGGGAAATAACTGATCTGAGCCCCAACTTTTCCCATCTGTAAAATGGCATGATTGAACTGGATGATATTGGAGACTCTTCCCCCTCTATAATTGTGGCCCTTGAGAAGGACAGTGAGACTCTAGGACACAGATTTATGGGTAGATGAGGTGCAGTGGATTGTGGGACAGAGTTTGGGGGGATTAAATGCTTTGGTCTTTAAAAAGAAGGGCAGTATTAGGGATATTTAAGTTCCTGAGGTGATGTGAATTAAGGGAAGGAGGTCAGGCAGGCTTCCTGGGACCATGTGGGGGAGATAAGCAGGACTCCCTGGTCCCTTAGCAGGATGGGGGATGTCTGGGCTCCAAAGCGGGAGATGGTCTCTTAGGGGGCCGGAACTTAGGGATGAGGGGATCTGGAGTCCTGAGGGGGAAATGGGGATTTGCACTCACTGATCCCTAAGTGGGCCAGGCCTGGGGATCAGGGCCCGGCCACCAGTTGGTCACCTGGTTTGTCTCACAGCAAGATACGGGTCCGGCTGGGGGAGCACAACATCCATTTGTGGGATGGAGTGGAGCAGTTGCGGAGAGTGGCCCATGCTTTCCCCCACCCTCGCTACGAGAAACGTGGCCACCATGATGACATCATGCTCCTACGCCTCAACCGTCCGGTCTGCCTCTCGGAAAGTGTCCAGCCCGTGGCCCTGCCCATCCGCTGCCCCCAGCAAGGAGAGCAGTGTGTGGTCTCCGGCTGGGGTCTGGTGGCTGAATTCAAAAATGGCGGCAAAGGTGTCCTGGGAGACCGAGGTATGTGGAGGGGAGATTTGGAGGCCTGGGTCAATAAGATGCAGGAGAGCAGGAAAGAGCAAGGTCATTGGGTATCCCAAGGGCTAGAGGGGCCAGACTTGGGGAAGGGAAAGAGCTGATGTGCACAGAGATTCCAAATTATGGAAAGGCCGGAGAGCTGGGGCACCCATGTCCAGAGAGGTTCAGGGACTGGGGGTACAGCTATCTGTAGGGCAGAGGATCTACCCCAGCACACCTAGATTGCAAGTGGGGGTGATCAAATCCCCTTAGACATAGACAAAGACTTCTGGGTCCCTAAAGTTAGGATGAGCTTTGGCCCTTAAGCCTTGTATCCCAGGGAAGGGGCTTTAGCTCTTCCTAAATGTCCTTGGGCCTGAAATGCTCCACAAGGATTGGGGTCAAACCCACCTGGCTGGAGGGGTAGTCCTGGGGAATTGGGAAGGGACATCCCAATTTGGGAACAGGAATGGGGGTTAAACTTTGGGTCCCTTCCTAGCTGCTACACCCAAAGTGAAGCTCCCAAACACTCTGCACTGTGCTAACATCAGCATCCTCTCAACCGCTTCTTGCAACGCGGACTATCGAGGGCAGGTGACAGATACCATGGTGTGCGCAGGTGTTGAGGGAGGAGGCACAGATTCATGTGAGGTCTGAGCTCTGGAGCATCTGCTTATCTGGGGAGATAGTGGGGTGGGGTCTGTGGGGAAGGAAATGAGGGTGCAGGTGGGAAGGGGAATGGGTGTAGGCTTGGGAAGAGCAATGGGGGAGGGTTTGGACTTGAGGATGGAGTGGCAATGGGAATGACAGAGAGGAGTCATGGGCTTGGAGTTGGGCTGTTGGATACGGGTGGAGTGGAGGTAGGGGGTGAGGATGTGGATGGAGGAAGGTCACCAGGGCAGCTTTCTTTTTGCTCGCTTTTCTTCCCACAGGGTGACTCAGGAGGACCCCTGGTCTGTGGGGGAATTCTGCAGGGCATTGTCTCATGGGGTGACGTCCCCTGTGATACCACTACCAAACCAGGGGTCTACACCAAAGTGTGCAAATACTTGGGTTGGATTCGGGAGGTAATGAGGAAGAACTGAGCTGGATCCATGCTCACTGGCAGCTGTTATACTTCCCCTATGGACTCCCTGGAAGCGGCCTGGGACTTCTTCGTGTCTGGAGCAAGACAGAAATCTGACCCCTTTAACTTCCGGTCCAAAGAATTGGAGACTGATCAAGAAAAGTACTTCACTTTAAGAACCTGGAGCTCTCCCCTGAGATTCTGTCCAAAGTTACCATGTAATCAAGAACCCGGAGCTCTCCCCTGGGATTCTGTCCAAAGTTACATGTTATCAAGAACCTGGAACGTTCCCCTGAGATTCTGTCCAAAGTTACATGTTATCAAGAACCTGGAGCTCTCCCCTGAGATTCTGTCCAAAGTTACATGTTATCAAGAACCTGGAACGTTCCCCTGAGATTCTGTCCAAAGTTACATGTTATCAAGAACCCAGAGTTCTCCCCTGACATTGTGTCCAAAGTTATATGTTATCAAGAACCCGGAGCTCTCCCCTGACATTCTGTCCAAAGTTACCATGTAATCAATAACCTGGAGCTCTCCCCTGAGATTCTGTCCAAAGTTACCATGTAATCAAGAACCCGGAACTCT
>JAJPUD010018514.1:0-28543 GCA_023553655.1 Myrmecobius fasciatus | reverse complement strand
GAAGGTGGAAAACATGTATGGAAATGAGTGTAAAACATGTTTTAAAATGATCAAGTGTATAGGAGACATCAGGCTCAGTGGCTTGAGGGAAGAGTTGTCATTTCCTTCTTGATAGAGTAGGGAATGACTTCGTGGAAAAGGAACACCTGAACTGGGTCTTAAAAGAAAAGAGAGTGTTGTGAGTAGAAATTGGAGGTCAAGGGAATCTGTTAACAGGCAAAAAACATGTTTTTAAAGCATGGTATATACTTAGGCTTCGAAAGCTGAAGTTTGAAGAAATGCCCCAAAGGATGGGACACAGAAGGGATAAATGGGAAGGACAGAGAATAAACTTTGGAGAGATGATAAGCAAGAACGGTGTATGCCTTTAGAATAGACCCAGTCTAGTTAAAGAAACAATGTATGTACACCTGTGAAAACATTGTAAAAACATTTACAGAGCAACATGTTAGCAAATGCAGCTTCTAAACCTAATACATTTTTTAACATTTATTTCTTTTGAATTTATTTTCTTTTTTTCTTTTTTATTAAAGCTTTTTATTTGTATAACATATGTATGGGTAGTTCCCCAGCATTGATCTTTACAAAGCTTTCCATTACAAATTTTACCCCCCAGTCCCCTCCCCTAGATGGCAGGAAGTCCATTACATGTTAATAATGTAATAATAGTTGACAAGTTGTGCAAGAAAAATCCTATCTACAAAAAAAAAAAGAAAAAAAAGAAAATCAGAGAAAGGAAACACAATGCAAGCAAACCTCAATAGAGAGCATGAAAATGCTAAACCTAATACATTAAGACAAAGTAAAGGAGTATTGAATAAAATGTGGGCAAAATCAGGGAGGTAATGATGTTCCCACTAAGTAATACTCAGTGAAGGAAAGCAGATTGTAGGGAAAACTTTATGGAGTTGGAAGTTGGAACACAATAGGAACTCGAAGGTAGAAAAACTAGCTGGTTTATATTTCTCTTTTTCCTGTCCTCCTTCCCCAGCTTGGAAGTGCTGTGTCCGGCTGTGGCCATGGGAGATACAGCCGTGGAGCCAGCCCCACTGAATGCCTCTTCAGAGCCCACTCCGAGCCCATCGGGCAGTAATGGGGGTGCCCTGCTCAGTGTTATCACTGAAGGGGTTGGGGAGCTGGCAGTCATTGACCCAGAGGTGGCCCAAAAGGCCTGTGAGGAAGTGTTGGAGAAAGTAAAACTTTTGCATGGTGCAACCAGCTCCCCTGAGGGCCACCCCCTTGAGCTTGTCAATGGGGACAGCATAGGCAATGAACTTCGCTGCCTGGATGAGCCATCCAGCCGCATCCAAGAGGAGGATGAGGTGGGAACCTCTAGCTCAGCTAAAGGGGCAAGGAGGCGGCGGCAGAACAACTCGGCCAAGCAGTCGTGGCTGCTGAGGCTGTTTGAGTCAAAGCTGTTTGACATCTCCATGGCCATCTCGTACCTGTACAACTCCAAGGAGCCCGGGGTTCAGGCTTACATAGGCAATCGGCTCTTCTGTTTCCGCAATGAAGATGTTGACTTCTATCTGCCCCAGCTGCTAAACATGTACATCCATATGGATGAAGATGTGGGGGATGCCATCAAGCCCTACATTGTGCACCGCTGCCGCCAGAGCATTAATTTCTCCCTTCAGTGCGCCCTGCTTCTTGGGGCCTACTCTTCGGACATGCACATCTCCACCCAGCGACACTCCCGTGGGACCAAGCTCCGAAAGCTCATCCTTTCAGATGAGCTGAAGCCAGCTCATCGAAAAAGAGAGCTTCCCTCCCTGAGCCCAGCTCCTGACACAGGCTTATCCCCCTCCAAAAGGACTCACCAGCGCTCCAAATCGGACGCCACTGCCAGCATCAGCCTCAGCAGCAATTTGAAACGCACAGCGAGCAACCCCAAAGTGGAGAACGAGGAGGAGGTAAAATGCAAGGATTGGGTCAGGAACAGTGGTGTGTGGGGCTGCATGGGGAGAGGGCTTCTGCCTGGGGGTGGTATTTCCCAGATCCTCTTCCTTCCTCAAATCTTCCATTTCAGTCAGGAGCATGGAATTTTAGAGCTTGAAAGACTGGAAAGTATTTAATCTAGCTTCCTCATTTTATAGATGTAGAAAGTGGAAACTCTTACATACTTAGCTAATTTGCCCAAGGTCACCCAGCTAGTTGGTAGCAAACCAGGTCTCTTGACTCTCAGGCACTTGCTTTTTCTGCTATGCTTTCAGCCCATTCATTTCTTGATAGGAAGCCCCTGGAGGCCATGATTGTGGAAGAAAAGTTTCTGGTGACAGGGATTCCTTCCTGTCTCCATTTAAGACCTGGGTTGTCTGCTCAAAATCACAGGGAGTGACAGAGTTTGGCAAATAAAAAGAACACCTTTATCATAGGTGTATATCATGGGGGATGTAGAAAGATGTTTAAGAGCATCAGCTCATTCTCCTGGCCTTCTGTCACACAATTGTTTCTTCCCCACCCTGTAGATTCAAGGGCAAATTTCATTTATTATTTCAGTATTCGATCAGAATGTCCTTACTACCTTAGCTCTTAGATGATAAAGTGAGGGTGAAATAGCTGGCATCCCTAGAGTTTCCCATTTTACGGCTGAGAGGGAATTGGATATAGGTAAGCAAGCTATATGAGAATGGTTCTCAGCTCTCAGTGTAAGACTAGAGACATGACAGCCAAGAGGAGGCTGTGAAACAACATTATTGGGATAGATATGTGGCCTAAAGATGGGGAGCCTGTATCAGCAATCTACACCTACCTTCTAGTACCCAACGGGGTAAATGGCAGGGGAAATTACCCCAGTGGACAACCAACTGTTGGTGACCTGGTGTCCCAGCCAGACAATGGTACCCCAGTTCTCCATCACTGACTCACCATTGGCTGGGCTCCCAGCCTGGCTTCCAGCCCAGTTTGGGAAGGAAGAGAAAAAAGACTAAGGAATTGGCCCTTCTTGGAAACCCCATGTGACTGGGGTCTTGGCATGTGCCCACATGGGGGAGTGCACATCCCATGTTTCTGATACAGTAAGGACCCTTTCAACCTGTCTTGGGTTGGGAGGCAGTGAGGAAAGCTGCGAAACCTGATCTGGAACCTGCTATCTCTGGGAATTAGACTTTATAGGCCAATTTGTCCTTGATCATGGGGTCAAGTTGTTGACCTGGAGTGAGGCAGAGTGAATTCATATGCTGTAGTCCAGAATCATTTCCCAGAGACCCCCTTCTGGGACTGTCACCTGCCCTTTCTGGCCATGGAAACAGCCTTTGGACAGAAGCTGTCCCCAGTATTTACATCCCCATGACCATACTCTCTTAAGATGGAACTGTTTCCTTCCTTGTTGGATGCTGAGCTAGGTAGCATGTTATGAGGCAATGGATGCTGCTAAACCGCACCTGGGATGGGGACCACCTGCCCTCAAGGAGTTTGCTGTGTTCTAATAGGCAGAGATTATACAAAAGGGAGTGTTGAGGTTAGGGAAGAGCTTTTTTTTTCCTCCTCTAGGGAGTCATAAGTATGGGTGGAACCTATGGAAATTGCTGCTACACTCTTTCCTGTAGCCTTAGTATTGACTTGATCAGGTAGCCATGAAATGAAATGAAAGGATGAAAGGGCAAGACCTAAGAAGAGCCCAATAAATTCCAGGCCTCTTGACCTCAGGGAGTTCAAAACCAGATAGAGATTTTAGGCTCTCTCTGTTGTTTCGTGACCTTCCCCAAAATTCTTCAGAGGCCCCCTGGGGCCACCTTTTCTCCCCTACTTGTATAGCTCCTGTCTTAAGGCTGGATACACTTTGACTTTGGGGCTTTCCTTAGGTACTAGCTATGGCTAGTGCCCTTTTTCTTGCTGGTCCTATCTAGGCCAGAGTTCTGGGCAAGTTGTTAAGGCCAATTCTTATGGGCAGTTGGGCCAGGCCTTCTAGGTAATTCAATTTTCCTGTATTGGCTCTCTATCTCAAAGGTCATTCTAAAGAGGGAAGGGGATACCAGATCTCCAAACTCTCACAGGTTATTGAATACTAAAAGGATTAGACATCTGATTCCATTGCCCTTCCTGGAGGGAAATGTGATCCAGAGTTAAAAGATAGAGACCTGATCCTTGAGCTCTATAACCAGGACTTTTCCTCCCTTTCCTTTATCATTTATTGATTAATTCAGTTATTCAGCAAACATTTGTCAAGTACCTACCATACATAGAGCACTGTGCCAGTGGTGTGAACACATAAAGATGAAGAGAAAAATCCTGCCCTGAGGTGATTTTTTTTTTGTTGTCATTTGTCATGTCCAACTCTTCATGATCTCATTTGAGATTTTCTTGTCAAAGACACTGGGATGGTTTGCTGTTTCCTTCTCTAGCTCATTTTACAGATGAGGAAACTGAGGCAAATGAGTTATTGTTCAGAATCACACAGCTTGTAAAAGCCTGAAGCTGAATTTGAATTTAGGTAGTACTGATTATTCCCAATGTCCATACCTAGTGCTTCTTTGCCCTTGAGGAGCTTGTGGTTTACTAGGCAGAGCCTCATTGTCTGGGGGAAGGGATTGTTGAAGGACTCCCTTTTTCTCCCTTTCTCCCTTGTCCCCCCCCAAAAAAAATCAAACACATCAGGCCCAGCTTCCATAATTTCTGTTTCTGTTTGCCTAAATGGATATCCTTCACCTTATCTTCCCTACCTGTCTCTTAATTCCAGTGGGGATTATGTATGGAGGGGTTATAGAACAGACTTCAGAGACTTGGAACTCAGCTTCCTTCATCTCCTTTCCACAGACAGTCACAAGAAACTGAGCTAAGTAACTTTCCTTAGCTGCTAACCACCAGGCAATTTTCTTTCCCATTTCTGACTAGATCGATTCCTCTACCACCACAGTAGCAACATTTTTGGTGGATCTGTCTTGCTTTCTTGGGACTACCTCAACCTTTGTACAGAGAAATCTGTTCCATGTCATTCTGGGAGCCCCAGCCAGCATACCAGCATGATATTGTTCTGATGTCAGCCTCTTGGCCCAGCCCTGTTCCCTGGAGCTGACTCAGTGAAGAGAGGAGGTCATGATAACCCAGTGGAAAAACCTTCCCCCCAGGGTGTCCCTTGAAGCAGAGTAGGAATGGGGGAGATGAGATGGATGGGAGGTGGGGAGGCAGGCTGTTCCCAACAAGGTTTGTGGCACAAGCCTTTCTATCGCTGATAAAAGAAGGTCTCAAAGGTTGTGCCTTGGGGCGCTCACCACCTCACCAGCTCTCTCCTAAGCCTCAGAAGGAGTTTAGAAAGGTGAGATTTCTAAGATTGACTTCCCTACCCTCTCCTTTATTCACACCTTCCCTCAGTGTTCCCCTGACTTCCCCACCCTCCTACCTTCTTCACAACTCCTCAAGTTCACCAAGGAAAGAGGCAAGAGTTGGGACGGTCTTCAGATTAGAACGGGGCAGCTCAATACTCAAGTAGAATTTATTGAGTTAAATATTCAAGTAGAAATTAAGACTTGGAAGTGACCACTCATTACTCTTTGCAGAGGAGGGAAGAAGTAGGATTCTGTCCCTTGTCTCTTTCCCCTTTCCAAAGCAGACCCCATTGTGAGGGCCATGAGACGGGTACCATGCTGAGGGGCCACTAGGGCTTTGTGAAAGAGGAGCCATCCTCATTCTCCCCATCCCCAGCCTGGTCCTGGCTGAACCACAAAGGGACCTCCTTAGAGCCCCCAGAGCTCGGAAAGAGACCGGTCTGGGACCCAGCTGGCAGCTGGGAGCAAAATTCAGTCACCTGGTGAGTGTATAGTCAGTGCAGGGGTTGTAACAAGGACTTAGTGCTGAGCAGACTAGAGAGGGCATGACGGTTTGTTTGTCCTTTGCTTCCTCTGGCATCCAGAGTTTGTGATGTGACGTGATGATTCATCCATCAGCTTGTACACTTGGCTCTTTTTCTTCACCATATCCCCTCAAGACTACAGTAGAACTGGAGAGCCCTAATTTGAGGACCATATAGCTTGGAAAAACCTGACCTGAATTAGGAGCTGGCACTGAGCATCAAGGCCTTGACAGACAGTATTAGGCTAAGGAGAGCTGCCCCTTCTGGGATTAGATCTGGATTTTTTTCTTTGAAATAAGGGCCAAATAAGTGAGAGAAGAGAAAAGGATAGAACAATAGGGAGATAATGCTGCCCTCCCACAAACGATGTTGGTCATTTGTTCCTCTCTCTGATTCCTTTAGGGTCTGAACCCACCTCCTCATTTCCGAACAATGATAGTGTTAGGGTCAAACTCCATAACTGGGTTTAATTATTTAAAGAAAAATACAGCGGTAGAGATATGAAAGAGAAGTGGTTGTGATCAAAGTTGGAGCTAAATTCTTTGCCTTTTTCTCTCTCCCTTCCCCCACCCCCTTCCCCCTCTCTCCCCCTGCCCTCCCGGCCCCTTTCCCAGGAACTCTCCTCCAGTACCGAGAGTGTTGATAAATCATTCAGTTCCGTAAGTGGGGCCAGGCTGGGGCTGGGTGGCTGACTCCCCACGTCCGCCCATGGCAGCATTTCCTCTCCGTCCCCAGATCTCCTTTTAGTACTTTTACCTTTGCCCACAAGCCAAGGCCAGCTTTTAAAAGGCTCCTTCCCACCTGCCCCTACCCCCACCCCAGGATCCCAGACCCTTACTGACTCCCCTGACTGAGAGGATCTACCTTCACCATGCTGCCATTTGTCCTGAGCCCTGACTGAATAATTTCTCACAGAGGTCAGTGAGAGCAGGGGGAACTGTCCTTTTCATTCATCCCAGATTTCTGGAACAAGCACCTTAGAGGTATTGGTGGGAAATGGTTATTGGAGCTAGTTCCAGAAACTACTTGGCAGAAATGTGTGCTCTGAAAAGAACTCTTCTTCCCCATGTCCTTTCCCCACCCAAGAGAAGGACATTTCTTCCCCCTGGGGGCCTCCAAGGATCGGAGCACCCAATACATATGAGGAAAGGACTTGATCTAAAAACAAATGTTTGCTTGCCCATAGACTATTTCTCAACTGCAGCCTCATTTCTTGTAGATCCAAGTAACTGTTGTTTTCCCAGTTTATTAGCAAGAATGTTTCTTAGGCCTCATCTTTCTTGCCTTATCTGTCTTGCCATAAGTCCCTTTGGTTGACATTCTAGTGCATTCCCTACCCCCAAGAGTTTTCTAGGATCAAAGACGCTGCCTCTGGGCAGAGACGTGAGAGGAAATGCTGGGGCCTCTGGGAGTTTGGATGATTTTTTTTGTTTGTTTTTGGCATTTTGGTTTTTTACTTGTCTCCCCAATCAATTTTCTGTGTTCTGTGCCATTCCTTTCTCAATCATAATTCCTGTCTCCCCTATGAAGTGATATATATCACATAATCAGCCAGTCTGGGTGATTCTACTGATTTAAGGGTTAGGGAGAGTCCTACCCTCTTTTCTGAGATGACTGCTTGAAAATAAAGTCCAGGGTAGAGAGGGTCTTTCTACTTGAGGGATCCCATCGGAGGGGTCTGGGTTGGGGTGAATTTCTAAATTCATTCTTCCTTTCATCCTTTTTCCCTCACTGGATATTTGGGGGCATCTTTGAGAACAGGAAGCCCCCAATTTGTTTTATTCCTCATGTTCAGCATTTTAAATTCATGAAAAGAACTGAGTTTAGTTCTTGAATGGGATTCCTGAGAATCTCCTAGTCTTGGTGAATATGTAGAGGCAGGGGCCTGTACCAAGAGGCTTTCCCAAGAAGGTCGGTCTTGCAGTGTCAAGTTAGAAATTTTCATTTAGAGAAAATAATCATGAGAAAAAAAAAGTCTGGTAAGTGAAATGTTATTCATATGAAGGGAGTGGCCTGTTGATAGTGAGCGAAAAAAGGCAGTAAACATTTATTAGATGTCCTCTATGTACCAAGCACTAAGCAGATAGAATCTGAGCTGGTGGTCTTGATAAACTCTTCCCCTGGTGTAGAGAGCCCAGGCTAAAGAAGCTCCCTTTCATTGTCTAGCCTAGTCCATCTTTTCCTACCCAAACTATCCCTGCCTCTTTGGGGAGATACACCAGGGTATGGAAAGCTTCTTAAATATTGGATGAGCCATTTCTGGACCAGGGCGGAACTGGATGGCTTGAGAATATGCTGTTTGTGCTGCTGGATCAGGGCTGGAGAGGGAAGGGCATCTCAGAAAACATGGGTTCTCCTTGCAAATCGAGAGTAAGGCAACAGCTCAGCCCTTGGGCCAAGGGCTTTCTTGTTCTCCTTTACTGTTACTGCTTTTCCCCATTGATTTTTTTTACCCGTTAGATAAATTCTGTTCCCTCCTACCCCTGCATGTTCATTGCTTGCATGTGGAGTGATGGGTTGGGAAAAGAGAAGGGAAGAGTATCATTTGCAAGAGCTTGAGGTGGGATTTGGGGAAATATCCATTTTTACTGAGGAAATAGCCATCAAAATCTTGTTCCAATCTCCTAAGGAGCTGGTAGGTGCCAGTCACCTCTACAAATGCTCAAGAGTCAGGTATTCCAGTAAGTCAGAATGAGAAGATTGCTTAGTGAAAAAGAGGTACTTCTCACTAAAGTTCTGGAAAGCCTCAGACACCTCTCAACATACCCTCTCTTTGTATACTGCAACTTGGGAATACCTGCTGAGGACTCTTGGAACACTGGGAGGGGCCTGACATTCCCTCTGACCTCTCAGAACCTCCACAGGAATCACTGGGGTGATGGGAAGGTCATGCCATTGGGCCAAAAGCCATCCCCTAAAACCTGCTGCTCCCTGGCCACCAGGGAACTTTGGCCTCAGTCGATCAAAAGAGACTTTGATGAATGGGGCTTGTCTGGCAGCTGTATAACCCCCTCCTATCTCTTACCCTGATACTTCATAGCCGGTCAGACTGGCTCCTGAGCGAGAGTTCATCAAATCTCTGATGGCAATTGGCAAGCGACTGGCAACGCTGCCCACCAAGGAACAGAAGACCCAGAGGCTGATATCTGAGCTGTCCCTACTCAACCACAAGCTCCCTGCCCGAGTCTGGCTGCCAACTGCTGGCTTCGACCACCATGTGGTTCGGGTACCCCACACCCAAGCAGTTGTCCTCAACTCTAAGGATAAGGTAGGTAAGCTCCCACTTGTCCCCCCACGCCCAGAAGCCGACCTCGCTCCTTTTTATTCAACAAAAATCTGCTAAGCAACTCCTCCATGCAGAGCATGTTTCTAGTCACATGCAGCATTTAGATGAAACCTAGGGCCTTCTCTCATAGAGCTTAGCCTTTCTCCTCCAGTATTTGCTGTTTGAAAGTTCTAAGGTAAGCCCTGGGTGAGGAACTTTAGTTTTCTACTTGGGTTTAATTTGGAAAAACTTATAGGAGGCAGGCTTAGATTTGAATGAAGAGGGAGTAAGGAGTTGGGGGCATAGTAGAAGAACAGCTAGACTGTCCCGCCTATACATTTACAATTCCAATTGACACAGCACCTTAAATTTGCATAGTTCTTTCTACTTCTGCAACATAGTTAACATGTGTTTTCTTACTTGAACCTCAAAAGGTTTGGGAGGTAGGGAGGACAGGGAGTTTGAATCTCACTTCAGCAGCAGCTAAATGAAGGTTGGGGAAAGTTAAAATGATTTGTCCAGCCTCATAGTGATTTACTAGCAGAGTTGTTGGCAGGACCTGCCCTTCTCCCTCCTTGTCCTGTGTTCTCGCACCTACTCCACACAGATTCTGTTTCTTGCCAGGGCATCCAAGAGCACGCTGTCTCTTCTGACTGAGCTCAGAAGGCTAGGGATGTCACCAAAACAGCCCATTATGGCTGCCACCCAATGGTTTTTCTAAGCCTTTTGGGAAGCTGTTATATTTCCTAATCACTATTACTTTTCAGAGTAATGAGTTCTATAAATTCAGTATATGTTAAGTATAGAGAAGGGGTGTTCTGCATTTGTTCCTTTTAATAAATAGTCCTTTTTTATTTTCCCTAGATTTTCCTTGCTCACACTTGACATGTCCCATCCCGGCTTTCATGTTTCCACCTTTGAGGAATTCTAATCTCTTTAGTATTTTCTCCTCCCCCCCTTGCATCATTTGAATTGCTCTTCCCCAACCTTTATCCACCTCGGTTATTCTTTTCTTGAGGTTCAGGGATCAGAATGACTTACTAGGATTTCAAGAGAGTTTAATTTGTTGGTTTTGTCTCTCACACCTTTATTTGCAAATGCTCTTTTGTTGGCATTTGGGGGTGCCGCTGCTGCTGCCACACACTGGGCCGGTGTCTTCAGGGATGTTTGTCCAGCTCATCATCCAGGACTTTAGTTAGAATGAATTTTCCCTGACTTCATTAGTGATTCCAATAACCACCTGTGTGCTCTCCCCACCCCCGCTTTGGCCTTGCCCTTTTGGTACCTCAGAGAGTTCCACGTCGTTGGAACCCTTGACACTCACCATAAGCTTCTTCTTCCAGATCATGGGATTTAGAAGCAGAAGGGACCTTCAGCCAACTAGTCCAACTGCCTCATTTTACAGATGAGGAAACTGAGTCCCACAAAGGCTAAGTAATTTCCCAAAAGCCACAGGTCAGAGGAACAGAGCCAGGCCTTCGGAGCCCCAGCCATGCTGCCCCCTCCCCCATCTCCAGGACCCAGCGTGGCAGGAGCATCCCAGGCAGCCAGGGAGGCCCCCCAGGGGGCAGGAGCAGGGGCGGGAGCAGGCCGCCTGAGCCCCCGCTCTTCCTCCAGGCGCCCTATCTCATTTACGTGGAGGTCCTCGAGTGTGAGAACTTCGACACCACCAGCGTCCCAACCCGGATCCCAGAGAACCGGATCCGCAGCACGCGGTCTGTGGAAAACCTCCCTGAGTGCGGCATCACCCACGAGCAGCGGGCGGGCAGCTTCAGCACCGTCCCCAACTACGACAACGACGACGAAGCCTGGTCTGTGGACGACATCGGGGAGCTCCAGGTGGAGGTGAGGGGCCCGCCCAGGCGTGGGACCGAGACGAGGCCTCTGGATGAAGGCGCTAGAGCAGGGAGCAGTGTGGCAGAGGGCGCGGAGGGAGGGGCTGCTGGGACCAACCCCCTGGGGTTCAGGGAAGTGGGGGAGGAGGGGCGTGATAGGCAGCATAGGGGGAGGATGCAGGCATCAGGGTCCAGGATGTGGCTGGGGGAACCCCAGCAGCACTGACTGCCACAGGGGACAGCGCCCTGAGGGCCGGGCCAGGACAGTCAGGATGGCCAGACAGAAGCATCGAGGAGCCTGCTGGAGCAGGGGGAGGGTGGATTGGAGAGAGGGTCACAGCAAAGCAAGCCTTGGCAGGGATCCAGAGGGCCCATCATGGAGCCCTGCACACCAAGGCCAGGCTGGCGGCTCCCAAGGCCACCGCCCCCACGCTCCAGCCAGAACATCCCTGGAGGTCTTCTCTGTCTGTCCCGAGGGCTGGGCTAGACACTGGCAGACAAACACAAAGGAGGCCCTGCCCTCCAGAAGCTGGGGGGGGGGCTGTACCTGAGAGTTAATGAGCAACCTGGGAGGCAGATGCAGGAGGAGGAGGGGCAACGTGGGCTCTGGGCAGTGGTGCTGACATTGCCCAAGAGAAAAAGGGTTACAGGTGGGGGAATCCCAGGCCGGCCCTGGCTAACAGCGAGAAAGCACCAGGAAGGGCGCCTCCAAAGTAGGCGGGTCGGGGCCAAACTATGGCTTAGGGAAGTCAGAGATGGCTGCAGTCGACTTTCCTACCCAAGCTGTGAAGAGTAAGGCCCTGAGCACTGGGGAGATTCCGAGGGAAGGTGGAGGATACAAGTCCCTCTGGTCCCTGTCCACTGTCAAAGGGACGGGAAAAGAGATCACAGTGGGATTGATGTGGGAGTCCGGAGTGAGGTTTGGAAGAGCCCAGAGATCAGGGTGAGGAGGAAGAGAGAGGAGGAGTCCTCTGTTTCCTACAGCTACCTCTCCTTCCCCCCCAGCTCCCCGAAGTGCACGCCAACAGCTGTGACAACATCTCCCAGTTCTCTGTGGATAGTATCACCAGCCAAGAGAGCAAAGAGCCCGTGTTCATTGCAGCAGGAGACATCCGGTACGACCACCCCACGAGCTCTGCCCTTCCTCCCTTGACCTCTCCTTCCTTTAGAGCTGACCTGCCCATCAAGGGGCCACTTTGTGTGGCCAATGGCCATTTCCGTTGCATTCTCTCACTCATTGCCTGCGTCAGCACCAGTCTCTAAGCATGTCCTAGTTCTAAGTTTAGTGCTATCCCGGTTTCTTGGATTTTTAAAACCATTCTCATTTGGGTCGGACTGGGCCAGGAGTGGGCCGGGGCCAGTCCTGTAGCTATCGGCTCCTGACCCATGGTATGGGATGGGTTTCTCTCCTGCCAGACGGCGCCTCTCAGAGCAGCTAGCCCACACCCCTACCGCCTTTAAACGGGATCCAGAAGACCCATCAGCAGTTGCCCTCAAAGAGCCCTGGCAAGAGAAAGTCAGGTGAGCAGATGCTGTCTCTGACTTCAGGCCAGGCCACACTCTTGATCCTATCAACATTCTCACCGCCCAGAGTGGGGGAAAGGGGAAATGGAAGGGGGGGGGGGGCGCGTCCAGGACACCAGGAGGGGCTGGCTGCCTCCTCATCCTGGCCTCCTTCCCTAACAGGCGGATCCGAGAGGGCTCCCCCTACGGCCACCTCCCCAACTGGCGGCTCCTCTCAGTCATTGTCAAGTGCGGGGATGACCTGAGACAAGAGCTGCTAGCTTTCCAGGTGTTGAAACAGCTGCAGGTAAGGGGAGGGAGGGAAAATGCCCAGCTTTGGGATGAAGAAAACTTGGGCCTGGCTGCACCTGCCGTTTTTTAGGGAAGATGGAGGAGACAACAGGGACCTCTCCTGGCTGATTTTGGCACTGCATCTTCCAGGGGAAGAGGAGTCATTCTGGCTGGGGTTTAAGACCTTGCTGTTCTCCCTTCTTTCTCCTTCCTTAAAATTAATTACTGCCAAAAAAAAAATAATAATTACTGCCTTTCTCCTTCCACACAAAGAACGTGGGAGGACCCATCACAAGTACTCCCTCCCCTTGTAAAAAGCAACATTGTCTTCCATTCCTGTGACTCTCTCTCCTGGTGTTTCCTGCTGTGTCGGGGTCTGCATCCTTCTCCATTTTCCTGGACCTCCCTCCCTTGCTTTTTGGTCCCCAGCAGGATCTTTGGATTGTTTATAATGTTCCAAAACAATCTTGGTTAGGACAATGGGCAGAGAAAAGGCGGCTAAGAAGGGATTCAGCCATCATTTTTCCCAACTAGAGAGATGATGGTGATCTTTCTGTGTCCTTGTCTCTCCTCTCAGTCCATTTGGGAGCAAGAACGGGTGCCCCTTTGGATCAAGCCTTACAAGATCCTTGTGATTTCTGCGGACAGCGGCATGATAGAGCCTGTGGTCAATGCTGTGTCCATCCATCAGGTGAAAAAGCAGTCACAGCTCTCCCTGCTCGATTACTTCCTACAAGAGCATGGCAGCTATACCACCGAGGCATTCCTCAGCGCCCAGCGCAATTTTGTACAAAGCTGCGCTGGCTACTGTCTTGTCTGCTACCTGCTTCAGGTCAAAGACAGGTGGGTGACTGACTCCCCAGATCCTCATCCCACCTGGCTTCTGGGGCACACTCAGCTTTGAGCCTCAGCCCCAATCTCTCACATATGCATATGTGCCCCAGCCTGGGGGACCACTGGGACATCACTACATGTGCTTGTATATCCAGAATACATCTGTATTCCTGCTGGTTGTCCCGAGTGTTGAATGAGTAGGATCCTTGTCTTAGCATAGATTCTGAAGCTGTCTATCAGTGGTTTGGAAAAGGAAACAGCCTAGCTTCTCCGAGCTTGGGAAGGGTCTGAAAGCAGAGGTGTGCTCCACAGAAATTTAATTTTCAAGTCATCAGAGCCATGCAAACAGCATACCAGATGTAGGGGAGGAAGGTGTTGTTTTTGCTAGAAAGCCATTTTCTAGGCCAAAGCTCAGGATTTTGAATCCAGTTTCCTGAAGCACAGCCACAATAGGATCTGGCAGATGGAGGGCTGAAATGGAATGGCTATCTGCCCTTCCTGTTCCTGATTCGTTCCCAGTTCTCCTCTTAAGAGAATGAGAGATTCCACTGTGGAATAAAAAAATCTAACAGCAGTTTGTTGCACGTTTTTTTAAAAAATGATAAGCGACATCATCCAAATGTAGGAAAGAACAGAAAAATTGTAGTGGCATTATCCAGGGAATAACCTGTGATGGTTTAACCTGCCCAAAACTTGAAGTCAGAATAAAATGACTTCTCTACCCCAAACCCAGAGCTTTTCTTAATTTGAGCTCTGTTTTCTCTAGTGCTCTGGTGATTGGTCCGAAATGAAAGACCAGTTTCCCCTCTGGCCAGTGGGATTTAAGGCACCCCACCCCCGTGGCCTCCTGGGGTACACACACTTTACTTAACAAAGGCCTTGCCCTGGCAGGGTTTGTGTTATGCTGAATAGTTCTCAGCTTTCCCCACCTTGGAGTGATCTTGGCTCCTTTGTGGGACATTCTTTTGGAAGCCATTAAGCCCTGGAATTTCTCTTTAATTCATATGCCCCCCAGCAACTAATGTGTCTTCTAGGTATAAGATATTTCATGTTATTTTTTTTTTCAATTTATCTTCCTTTTAAAAAACAAAACAAAACATTTCTCTGTGGTTTTAGTGTTCCTGTTTCTGTAGCCCCTCAAGAGTTTGCTGCTGCTTACTATGGGCTGGTAAACCCAACCATGAATTTTATTAGAAAGTGTGGATTAAGCAAAAAGTTGTTCCACGAGACATTAAATGACTTCCCTTAGTCTTTGTGTCAGTTAATCTTGAGGTTCCAAGACTGTTCTGACTTATTGGCAGTGCTCCAGATATGGTTATTGCTAAATAAGTGAGCTGTTACTTGAGTTTTCTCATAATAGCAATTTTGGACACCACAGCCTCTGCTGGCATTTTTTCCTCAATGAATGGTGTCTGCTGGTTGTCCAAGGAGGACAGGTGAAAGCAGCCAGGAGCAGATTTTGCAGAAGGCTTTTGCCCAACACATGTTCACCTGGGGGTGGGGGCCACAAGTATTTTGCTTTCTCCTTTATGGACCATCTTTATCTCCTCATTAGGCACAATGGGAATATCCTTCTAGATGCGGACGGCCACATCATCCACATCGACTTTGGCTTCATCCTGTCCAGCTCTCCTCGCAACCTGGGCTTTGAGACTTCAGCATTTAAACTGACCACAGAGTTTGTGGATGTGAGTTTGTAAAGCTTATCTCCCTGCCAGGAGGAGGGTGAACCCTGGGCTTCTGTAAAGTGGAATAGAATGGCCATGATAGCAAGTGGGAGTGTGGGTGGTCCTAGCCAATTTTTTATATGGCTAGTGAGGCTGTTAGCTCTGTGGGAGGGCAGATGGAGTGTAGTTGTGAGCTTCTTCCCTTTCCTTCAGAGCTGTCCTTCCCACTTATCCCTCCATTCTCCAGGTGATGGGAGGGCTGGATGGTGACATGTTTAACTACTACAAGATGCTGATGCTACAGGGGCTCATTGCTGCTCGAAAACACATGGACAAGGTGGTGCAGATCGTGGAGATCATGCAGCAAGGTGGGGGCCCTTGGGCCGAGGTAGTGGAGCGGGCCCCACCCTGCCGTGTGTTGGCAGGTCCAGGAGCCTGAGTCCTGGCCAATGGTTCAGAGGGAAAGCAACCCCCACCTGCATACACCATCTCTCTCCCCACCTTTGGGCAGCCCTAGGTCTCCCAGGCTCCACCTGGTCCAGGAACCCTTCCTTTCTCCTCCTGCTTGACAGCCCCCTGCTTTTTAGGGGGTCCCGGCCCATTTCACTTGGAAGTCAGCAGCCCCATTCTATTTCCTCTTCCCCGTCCCACTGGCCACAGTCCCTAAGGAGTTGGGTGTTCTCCCTGGGCTCTCTTCCTTTCTTTCCCGTCTGCCACCTGGGCCTTCTTCTCTGCCTGAGCCTGCCTTTCTAAGCTCTCCTTCAGCCCTTGGCTCACCTCTTCCCTATCAATACTCAATTGAGCCACCTGGCCGCACCCCACAGGTTGCCGATGTTGCACAGGAGAGTCCCCGCCCAGCCCCGTAATGACGGTGGCCCAGGTCATCTGTGAGTGTCCCGTAGCATAGGCAGAGACTGCAGCCAGATAAGTGACCATGCCCCAGCATTCCTTGCCTGGCTCATCACAGCCCCGGGACCCCTCCAGCTTCCACCCCCACCCACCCCCCTTGGACATGTGTGTTGACCTCTTAACCAAGAAGACGCCCTGGGGCAGATCTCCCCCAGTTCTTCCCTTCTCATCCTCTACCCCATAGATTTGCACCAGAACCTTGTCAGGGCTCTTAGGCTTGGCAACTATGACCTCTCAGGAACAGAACAGGATTGGGGGTGGGGGGTTGGGAGAGGTGCTGACCAGGCTCAGAAGCAGGCCCCTGTGGGTGATCCCCCTATCCTCCCTCCCCAGGCTCCCAGCTGCCCTGCTTCCACGGCTCCAGCACCATCCGCAATCTCAAGGAGCGCTTCCACATGAGCATGACGGAGGAACAGCTACAGCTACTGGTGGAGCAGATGGTGGACGGCAGCATGCGGTCCATCACCACCAAACTCTACGATGGCTTCCAGTACCTCACCAATGGCATCATGTGACACCCTGCTGCCAGCCCCAGGGAGCGGCAGGGGTGGGGGGGCTGTGGGAGACTCCCTGGGAGGGTCAGCATCCACCCAGGGAAGACAAATGGTGAGAGTGCCAGAGAGGATCAGTGATGACAAGGAGGGAGCTTGCCCCTGGGGGTGGAGGAATGGGGGAAGGGAGCTTGTTGGGTTTTCCTGACCCCCCTCCCCCATTTCTGTGACAGTATTACCACCTGACAAGCTCCAGGAATCACTGCCTCTGATGGAGATGAGTTTAGGGGATGCTAGAGTTTGGGGAAAAGAGAAAAGGGGACCTTTCTGGAGTCTGGGGGTTTTCCTTGCTCCCCTCCCCTATCTGTTCTGGGTGGCAGGGAGAGAGAAAAGGAGCTTGGTGAAACATGGGGACTAGCCATTTCATTGGCCCCTCTCACAGCATGTACCTGGCGCTCCCCCTACTGAAAGGGGATATGATTGCCATCCCTCCACTTACAGTGCCCCCCCATTGGGGAAGCAGGCCTCCTTCCTTGATGTGTGGGTCCAGTCCTCCTTTCTGCCCCAGGGCCCAGGGGGTGGAGATAACCTGTGTCCGTTCTGACCCCACTCCCTCCGGCCTAGGGAAAATGCTCTCAATTTTTTTATTTTTAATTTTTTTTTTTTTTTTTTTTGGTTTGAAATAAAGTCCTTAGTTAGCCACCGTGTTCTCACTGAGCTTGGTTAGAGTGTAAGCAGCAGCTGTGGTGCCCCAGCCCACCCTGGGCTGAAGACTCCCCAAAGCTGGGTGCCTGCCCGGCCCAAGGCGCACAAAGCAGAAGCTTGAATCCGGATTAAACCACTAGCAATTTTAATGGGCCAAGTGCTCCCCTCCCGTCTCACTGTTAATATTATTATTATTACTACAAGAATAAAGGATTCCTGAGTACCCACCCCTTCTTCCCTCCCTGGTCCCCACCAACCTCCCGTGGAGTTTCTGAACAAAGAGAAGTGAAAGGCACTGTAGGGCCGGGCCGAGGAGGGGGAGGGTCACCTCTCCTGGTGCCTAAGGTTGGGAGGACCAAGAAGGGGAGGGAGGATCAGTCCCATGCCTCCAAAACCAAAATAGAGACAGGTTTCTAACCCCCACCCCCACCCCCATCTATACACTAAAGGCCTGAAGAGGGGGGAGCTGAGGATTAGTGTTACATCAGGAAATGGAACAAGGAAGGTCCTATCTAGGACCCAGGTGCCAAACCCAATATGGGGCAAGGGAGATGAGAGGGGAGGAGGGGATGCCCTTCCCAGCCCGGGCATGAGGGGACAGCAGCTGAGGGGGTCATCCTCACTGCATCTAGAGCTCCAGGGCCCCTCCCCCCCACTTCCCAGGAGGAAGATGACCTAGCTGTCCCCGTTACCGCCCTGCCGGGCCCGGATGAAAGCCATGCCATGGGTTCGAAAATGTGTCTTGAGGTTGAGTGGGCTATCAAAGCCTTTGCCGCAGACCTTGCAGGCCAGGGGTCCCCCCGAAGCTGGTGAGGGCGAGTCCCTTCCTTCAGGCTCAGGCCCTGACTGGGGAGGTACTTCCTCCACAGCCCCCGCTCCCCCGCCGGCAAGCCCCCCACAGCGCCTCTTCTTGTGGCTGATGAACCGGTGTCTGCTGAGGGAGCCGGGCGAGGCAAAGCAGAGGCCACAGTCCCGACACTGTGAGGCCCCGTCGTCGCCCCGAAGCCCTCCTGGGTGGCCCTGCTCAGCCCCGCTCGTGGTCCGGTAGCGCAAGGGTGTCCGGCTGCCGCCCCCGGGCCCTGCTCGGAGCGGCTTGGCTGGTGGAGTGGTGCTGTCTGGCTCCTCGCTGCAGGAGTCCAAGGACGGGCGGCGCTTGGGCCCAGAAGCCTGGAGAAGCCAGGGAGACAGCGGGGTGGGAAGGGTGTCCCAACGCTAGCTACCCACCTCCCAGACCTGTCCTCATCTTCCAGTGTTTGACGGCATCTCCCAGGAGCTGCCTCTGACTGACCACCCATATCCTGGGTCCCCTGTGTACCTGGGCACCACCACGCACAAGTCCCCCTGCCAGGCTCGGGGACTGGGCACCCAGCCGCAGCCTGTGCCGGACCTGGACGTGCTTCTCCAAGATCAGCCGGCTGCTGAAAGTGCGTTTGCCCTCTGTGCAGTACCTGGGGTGGAGAGAAGGAGGGGACCCACATGGGACCTTCTGCAGGGGGAGGGGACACAAACCGGGGAGCTAGTGCCTGACAAAAGGCCAGTTACCTGCAGGGGTAGACCCGCTTGATGCCCTCATGGTTGACCCTGACATGGCGCCTCAGGCTGGGGGCAGAGCAAAAGGAGCGTTCACAAAGTCTGCAGGGAAACTTTTTCACCGACTGGAGAGAGGTGGAACCAGAGGGACGATCAGGGTAAGGGACCCCAGTGCAGAGCTCTGGGGACCCCACCATCTCCCCCTGGGTGTATGGGGCCACCCCCTTTTGTCCCGGGCCCCCCACCAAATGCTGCATGACCTCCCGGGGGCTGCTACCCCCCTCACCTTGCCGTGTTCCTTCTTCATGTGGGCCACATACTCATCTTGTTCAGGAAACCACGAGTGGCAGAGGCCGCAGGTCCAGCCCCCAAGCCCCCCACCCCGTCCCCTGCTGCCCCTGTTCCCCCGTGGTTCACGTCGGGACCTCTTAGCTGGTCGGGGGAGCTCAGGGGAACTAGGAGGTTCCTCTTCTTCTGAAGAGGAAGACGACTCCTCTGTGGGAGGGCCTGCCCTACCCCGAGACAGAGCCAATTCCTCAGGTTCAGGCTTAGGGGTAAGCAGGGTACCCCCAGTCCCTTTCCCCCCAGCTTCCTCTCCCAGCCGCCCAGCCTGATGACTGTTCTGTGGGATGGAGAGAAGGGAAGGGAGTCACCATGGGTGGTTTGGGGGGGAGGAGCTTCTCTATGGCTTACCCCCCACACTTCATTTTCCCACAACCCCCCACTTCCTGTTTTGACCCTTTGTCCCCAGAAACATTTCAGCATGGCTTTCCCTGTCCCTCCCATTGCAGGCCCCTGGCCACCCCCCCCATCCCCTCTCAAGGTGCTTGGCTAAAGTGCTCACGGCCACCTTGAGATGCTCCAGCATGGTCCTCTTCTGAGCAAAAAGTAAAGGGCAGGATGGGCACTTGAAGACACTGACACGCTGGGGCAGCAGATGCTGGTCAAAGTGTGAGGAGAGCAGAGGCTTGTGGGTGAAGACCGTGTCACACATGGCACACTTGTAGATCAGCCTATGGAGGGACGCGGGGAGAGGCTCCCTCCAGCTCCCCAGAAGCCCCCGTGGAGGCCCAAGCCCCCCACCCCCCTTGGATCCCGGGGTCTCACTTGGCTTCCTGGGTGCTGAAGCCAGGGTGCTGGGTGTAGAGGTGTGCGTGAGCACTGGGCGCAGACTTGAAAGCCATGGGACAAATGGGGCACTTGTGGAAAACTTCGCAGTGGGACGTCTGGATATGGGACTTGATGGAGTTCACCCCACCAAACACCACTGAACAGCTGGGGCACCTGGGGGGAAGGTGATGGTGAGCGGTAGGGGCAGCCCAAACCCAACACCATCTCCAGCCCACGGTACCCTTCTCAGGCAGACTCTGGGGGAACAGGGACCTGGTCCCCTAAAGAGCACAAAAGGAGAAAGAGGGAGATGGAAGGAGTGGGAGAAAAGTGGCAGCTGCAGGGCCACTGCTACCAGCAGTGGGCAGGCAGGCTCCTCCTTCCACAGCTCCACAGGAAGCCAATGGAAATAAAGGAGGGGCCCAGAGCGCTCCGAGGACACTTAGCAGGCCAAGCTGAGGACCCGAGAAAGCAAGAGAGGGTGGGCACCTGTATCCAACGCGCCGGGAGAAATGGAGGCAGGTTTCCCGAAGGTGGGCTTGGAAGTTGGCCAGCAAGAAGTTGCCCCCACACTCAGGGCAGACGTGGGGGGGGCGGCTCTTGTGCATGCGCTGGTGGGCACTCAAGCTACAGCGATTGGGAAGCATCATGGGGCAAGTTGAACACACCTGGAAGGGGTTGGGGGGGCTAAAGTCAGGCAGAGCACACCTGCTGGAAGCTGCCAGCTCTGAGAGGGCCCAGACTAGAGGCTCACACTGAGCCCCGCAGGTACCTCACACAAGCCCCAGGGGGCGTCCCCTTGCCTGCGAAGCTTTCTCCCCCGAGGCCTGGGCTTGCTCTCCCCTCTCCGGCCCTGGCCCATTGGCACCAGCCCAGCCCTTGCCCCCTTTCATGGCCACGGCCCCTCTCCCTGGCAGAAGGTTGACTCACGTTGCTGGCGACTCCAGGAGCAGGGGGTCCGGCCTGCTGGAAGTGAGTGGCCATCCCGGCCTTGTCTCGACACTGCTCCTTGCACTCGAGGCATCGAAAGCAGGTGTAAGTCAAGGTGGGAGCGGAGGCCGGCGGTACCTCTGCCACCGGGGGTAACCCCGGGGAGTCGGCGGCCCTTTCCCCTTTGCCTGGAGTGGCGGGTGGTGGGGGTGGCGGGGGAGGCACGGCCACGGGCACCAGAGGCGTGATGTCGGGCTGCCCGACCATCTGGTCCAAGGCCACAGGCCGCATGACGAGGTGAGAGCACTGCATGACCAGCCCCCTGTCCTTGTGCTCGCGGGCGTGCAGGAGGAGGCTGCATTTGTTGAAGAAGAGGAGCCGGCGGGCACAGTGGTTGCAGGTGACTTCGATGCGCATGCTGCGGCGGTCATAGTGTCTGGCCAGGCTCTTCTCCAAGGAGAAGGCGTCCCCACACTCCAGGCAGCGGTAGCCGGAAGGGGGCAGGGCCAGCCCCGCCTCCACCGGCGGGCACAGGTTAGGGCGGTAAGCAGGCAGCAAGTTCTTGCTGTTGAGGACCTTGTTGAAAGCCTCCACCAACCCCGACTGGGTCCGAGAGATCACCGTGCCCCCGGCCCCTGTGGGCCGTGAGGGCTGCACCATCACCACAGAGGCACCGTTGACTTTCTGACCCCCGCCCCCTGGTGCCCCCTTCCCCTCAGATTTGGGCAGAGTCTGGGGCACCAAGCCGAGGACGTTTTTGGCCACGCCCTTGGGGGCGGCTGAAGCGGGCAGAACCACCGCCTTCCGGGCCACATTCGCAGCCATCAGCATGGCGGTGCTGGCGTTCTGGATAGTAGCTACTGGAAGCACTGTGCCCTTCAGCTTGGTGCCATCCCCTAGCTGGACGCTCACCACCTTGGGGCTCTCGGGGGTCAGGGTCACCGGGGGGACCTTTGGGAGGCCAGCCTCTGCTGGAAGGGTCCCTTCGGTTGGGGGGACAGCAGCAGGAGGGGGCTCGGGGTCTGAGGGCACTCGTGTCACTGTTCTGGTGATATTCCCACAGGAGGTTTTAATTGTTTTGATACGAACTTTGAGAGGTCGGGAGGAGCTGGAAGAGGCTGGGGAGTCATTGCTGTCCTCATCGGCTGCCTCAGCTCCGCTTGAAGGGCTCTGAGGAGTATTGGGGGCAGACTTGTCCGCTGTTCCCTCATCTTCATCTTCATCCCTCGGTGGACTGGTACCCAGTAGCTTTGGGGAGCTAGGAGGGTTTCCTGAGGCTGGCAATGACTTTAAAAAAGGGGCCCCACCCCCCTGGGCAGGAAGGATGCCCACCTCTTTGGGGCTAGAGGCCACACCAGACCTGCCCAAGCCAGAAGGACGAAGGGGGCTTTCACTGCCTGGCTGTGTGGTTCCTGAGGGTCGGGAGGAATCAGGTGGCAGCAGAGGACCATTTTCCTGGCTCAATTCAAAAGGGGTAGAGAAAGAGGGAGAGGTCAGGGTCCCCTCATGGGATGAGGGAGCAGAAGGAGGCAAGGGGCCTGCAGCCTGAGGCTCAGGCCCAAAATGTGCAAAGAGGTCCAAGGAAGGCTTCCCTTCCCCTGTTTTATCTTTCCAACTCTCTCCCTTGGGAGGAACTGGAGAGCGGGCAGCTCCTGAAGGGCATGGCTCAGGACCCCCAAAACCATTCTGTAGTTGTCGGGGTCCCATGGGTCCTTCCTTGGGCCCCGGCCCTCCTCGGACTCCGTCCCCACCTGGACCACCACCCACAGAATCAGGCTGTTCTGGGCATACAGTGTTTTTGACAATAACGCTGACAGCAGAGATGTCTGGATGGGGAAGGCTATGATCAGAGGGCTGGGCCGGAGCCACCGGCCCATCTCCAGCAGCCCCTGGTCCTTCCCCGGAAGATCCCCCGCCATTGGGTTCTGCCTTCCCTTGGGCCCCAGGCCCCTCACTTTCCTCAGGCCCTGAATGTATGGCCTCATTAGCATCAATATCAGGGATGTCAAAGGCAGCAAGGAGGTCATCAAAGTCTGGGGTCTTCATGTCCCCCATAGTGGGGGTGGGACCTACACCTGGGGAAAGAGGGAATAAGAGGGTGCAGTTGAGACTTCAGGGAAGGGAGAACTTACTTTTATTTCCCATTCTTTCCCCTCTCTTTAGCCTTGTTAAGAACCCTAATACTGGACAATGCAATATAACAGTTATTTATTAAGGGCCTACTGTGTGCAAAGATCTATGGAAGCTACAAGGTTAAAACAAAACACCAATTCTGCCCTTAAGGAGCTTACAGTCTAGTAGGAGGAATAAGTCAACAACTCAGACAACTTTGATACACAATATTGCAAAGGGAGGGGAGGCAGCTGTGAAACAGCTGGAAGAAACCTGTCTCTAGAATCTCAACAATGGGGTTCAATCTTTCCTGAGGCTTACTTCCCAGTTATTTAGTTAAAATCATTAACCTCCCTGGGCTTCAGTTCTCATCTATTAAAGGAAAGGACTGGACTAGATGAGCTCTGAGATCTCTTCCAGGTCTTCATGGTCACAGAATGAAAAATCAATATTCTGAGATCTAAAGGAAAAGGTAAATTACCATCCAGGGAGAGCAAAGAAGGTTTAGACTGAAAAACATGTCTCCTGATTCTTCAGGCATGGATTTAGCACAGAACAGAGAAAGAAGGCTGGAAAAGAAGGAAGCCAGATTGTTTGGAAGAGTTTAAATATTATTTGATAAGCAAAAGGAAACCGAGTTTGATCAGGAGTGTAATGACCATCTCTAAGAAAGAGGTTTCTGCCAGCGGAATGAAGAATGGATTAAAGGTTGGGCAGGGAATGAAAATGGAGTCAGGAAGATAATTAGAAGGTCACTACAAGAGACCAGGGAACTGGTAATGAGAGCCTGCGCTAGTGTGTTATTAATGGGAGGGCAGGGGTCCCAACTACTAGGGAGGCTGAGCTGAGATGACTTAGTGACTACTCAAAGATAAGACAAAGCAGACTCCACCAGCACCTTGAGGATCCAAACAGAGAAAACTCCAAAAAAAAACTTCTGGGTAAGGATGGTAGGGAGGGAAGGAGGGAGAGAGGGATATGAAGTGACAGCAGGAAAGAAAGCTGAAGACAATTAAGTGAGGTAAACAAATAAAGCCAGAGAAAGAGATGGAGCTGTGTACAGACATGTGTAGATAGTAGGAAGGGTCTCGAGAAATAGTTTACAGAGTTGAAATCCAGCCAAGGTTTTAGATACAAATTTGGGCCCTGTCCTTGAAGTGACTCCATCACTCAGCTCAATACCCAGCAAAGAAAAAACAATTAATCGATAATTGTTGATGCAGATACTGATCTAGGCTCAAGGTTGGCCACAGGATCAATTAAGGTCATCTATGAGTCAAAGGAAGCCTATAGAGATAAGGAAGCCAATAGGGCCAAGTGGTCAGAGCCCTAAGCTGGGACACAAGAAAGATTTAAGCTCATCCTAAATTTCACTTGGCCTTGGCTTCACCACTTATAAAAGGCAGAGAATTATTCCCACTCCCTTCAAGGCTGTTTTAAGGATAAAATCAAATAAAAATTGTAAAGTGCTACACAAAGAATATATCAAATTCAGATCAAAAAAGAACACCTCAGATCTGCTAAGGATTAGGATGAGTGGACAACAGAAATCTGAGGTTGGGACCATTTGAGGCCATTCATAAATTCAATGCTGGACCATTTGGGGTGATTCTTATCATTCGGAAGAGAATAAAAACTGATCAATGTGGAAAATGGACTCAGGAATAGAAAGACCCAGAGATTAGGAGCTGGAGACAATGCCGGCAAAGCTGGTCACAAAAGGCCCAGCTCTGGGCCTCTCCTCAGTCACAAACACCTGCTGCTCAGCTCCCCAGTCTTCCCTAGAGTGGCACACACTTCCCTCAGCCAGCCCCTCCTTCCTTCTTCATCCTTCTCTCTCCTTTCTTCCCAAGCCAAGGGACCAGGATGCATAGGAGAAGCCACCCTGGGATGTGAGAGGGGGTTAGGGGGGAGGACTCCCTGAGGCCACCAAGGTAAAAAGCTACAGATCTCCATCACCAATTCTATTCAAGGCCAGCCCCATCCCTGTCTCCTTCCCTCTGCCCCAAGACCTTGCCACAGCAATGGCCTTCAGAAAAACAAAACAGAGGTAAAGAAGTTTGGGCAGTGTTTCCACAGCAAGGGGGAGGGAGTCTCTATCTCCACAAATCCCCTCCCCCTTCTCTTCTCTCAAGATGCCTTGGGTCCTCGGGGGCCAGCTCCCTCACCTGTCCCCAGCCCTGGGATGGTAACTGGAGACAGACTCTGCAGGTGGCAGCAGGTACTAGTGGAAGGACCTTGGGGAGCAAATGGAGGAGGAGGGAGGTAACCTATCCACTCTGAAGCAAAATGGGGACTCCTCTCCCTTCTCCAGCAACTACAGCTAAGATGCAATGGCCCCTGGCTTTTGTCCTTGCTCGAAGCTCTCACCAGGGCTGCCTGGCTGCTCCTCCTGGGGGCTCCCCGATTCCTCCTCGGGCTGGGAGAAGTGACTAGTGGTGAGGTGGCCAATGGAAGCGGGGTGGCTGCCTACTGAGGGTCCTCAAGCCCAGTTCTTCCGCGCCCCCCCCCCACTCCTTTGAGGTTCGGGGTCATTGGATCGCAATCCACATCAAAAGGCACCAGAAGCCTCCAACTCAAGGGGGAAGTGCTTTCCTGCCTCCCGGTCGGCAGACTCTCTGCTGCCCACCCCCCTCAGTTTTTCCTTCTGTTCTCACCCAAAAGCCAAAGAAGGCTGAACAGGAAGAGGTTCAGCTCAGGCCCTAGCTCTCGGCCCCCTCGGAGAGCGTGGGGGAGGGGAGGGGAGCGATGGAAGGGGAAGGAGGGCTCCACTCTCCACGGGCTCCCAGTGCCTGGTACTGAGGGCGAGGTGGGGCGAAGTGGGGCAGGGGAGGGAGGGGAGGTGGCGATTAGGTTGCAGACGCGCTGGGCAGCAGGCGGAATTAAGTCTCTACCATCTGCCGAGGTGCAGGGTCAGAGCAGCGGAGCGCGGGCAGGGAACGGGTCCAAGGACGTGTTAAGGCCAAGGGGAAACTGAGGCGGCGCGGGGGGAAAGGGGGGGGGGGGGACACCACACAAGCTCCCGGGCGGGATCCACTGGGACTGACCAGCAGCCGAGGCTCGCGCCCCGGGGCGTCCCACCCCCCCTCTTATTCTCCGCAGGAGTTTGAACGCCGGTGCTGCGGAGGCCGGGAACTGACCACAGATCGGGGGTCCAGGCCAGCTTCGACCCCTCCAGGCTCTCAAGGCTCCGGGGGGGGCCCCAGGGATGGGAAGGGCTGGACTGGGGTGGGGTGGGGCGGGGCCCTAGGACACCAGCTTCCCTCTGAGGCGCGAGCAGCGATGGGGTGGGGGGGAGGGGAAAGAGCTGACCCCGCAGGCCTCGAGCCTTTGAACCCGGTCTCGCCGGGTCTCCCGGGGCGTGCCTGAATGGGAGGGAGGGCTGCTGGTCCGCGACTCCGGCTCCCCCGGGGTGCAGACACCATGTTAGGTCGTCCTCCCTCGCGGCCTCCCGGGATCCGTCACCACCCTGGGTCGGGGTCTAGGGAAGGGGTCGGTACCGAAGTGCCTCCAGTCCCCCGAGTATTTACCTGGCTTGCCGGGAGCACGGTTCTGCCGGGGGTTCACCCACCCCAAGCCGGACCCAGGTGGGCGGCGGCGGCGGAGCAGCATCTTTCCAGTACGGACTTCCACCCCCAACCCCCCCGACGCCTCCTCCCCGCGAGAGAGGGGGGATTTACCCAAGTGGGGGAGGGGAGGGTATTTACCCGCCCCCAACAAGGGGGCGGGGCCGGAGGCGGGTATTTACCCGGGGCGGGCTTACTTGTTCCGGTCCCCGGCCAGGCTGACACTATGCGGTCTTTGCCCAGTTCCCGCAGCCGCTACCGCTGCCGCTGCCAACGCCACCTTCCCTGCTGCCTCCGTTTCTCACCGCGGTTACTTCCTGCTTCTCCACTGTGGAGCTTTTCCTCCTCCCTCAGCCCCCTCGGCGCTCCTAGCCGGAGCCGCCTGCTCTTGCACTCGCCATTGGGCGTCATACCCGTCATTCGCGTTCTAGCCCCGCCCATAGACAGATGCTATTGGCTTCTGCTGCAGTCGCTCTGGACGAGGTCCCCGCTCCCCTCCAATCCTTATTGGGCCAGGAGCCTCGTCACTCAGAGGACTCCGATCGTTATTGGTCATCATCCTGAGCGCAAAGTGCCCATCCCGCTTACCTGAGCTTCTTAAAGTTCATTGGAGGAAGCTTCAGTCGCTTACGAACTGCCCGGCCTGATTCCCTCTTTTTCCATTGGAGTAGATTACTCTCCGACGTCCCTCCGTTCTCCTGAAGCCCATTGGCCTGTCTTCATGTATGCAAATATGAAAGAGTTTCCAGTTTCTATTAGATGGGGGTTTGCAGAGGGAGGGGCAGTTCCTCTTAGAGAAACCCGGATAAGAAATACGCCGTCCACACTTTCTCATACAAACGACCTTTGCGACAGTACGCCGCGCCATGACGCGATGGCGACGTCACTACGCCACTTTTCGTCATGACAGGTTCTGGTTTTGGGTAGTGCCAGGTTTCCTTGTCAGTGTGGTGACATCACACCAAACTACACGTGGCCTAGGGATGTTCCTATAGCCCCACTTACCTTGCCTGGCCTTTCTTCCTATTACGTCTTGGGGGGCGGAGGCGGGACACGTGGAATATGACTTGACTTGGATGTGAAGTGACCGTGTTACCTCCCCTATAGAGTGGTCGCTTGTAGCCATCGGGCAGTCACTTGCCCTTCACTGAGAACCTACTTTGAGGCTCTCTCCCTGGCCGAGCCCCCACTCCCTAGCGCCTCGACCACTTAAGTGAATGAAAGGCTCTCTGTGCCTCTCACTGCACTACCCCTTAATTACTCTGTGGGTATTATAGGATTTGGGGTTGGATTTAACAGTAGAGACCTGATCCAACTACTCCTTTTAGGGAAGAAGAAAGCGAGGAACAGAAAAAGAAATTAACTTGGACCATCAAAATGTCCCCTTCCCCAAGTTACTCTGAAAAAGCCCTTTTCCTCAAACATAAAAAGAACTGAGTCAAATTTATAAAAAATGAGAGCCAGGTTCCAATTGATAAATTATCAAAAAATATAATCTACTGCAAAGGGCTAAAAATTCATGCATATCTTTTGGCCTAACAATACCACTACTAGGCATGAATACCAAGAGAGATTTAAAAAAAAAAAAAAAAAAAGGAAAAGGACTTTTATGTACAAAAATATTTGTAGTAGATCTCTTCTCAGAGCAAAAAAAAAAAAAAATAGAAATTGAGATGTTCATCAATTGAAGAATGGCTGAATAAATTGTGGTATGTGATTGTCAGGGAATATTATTGTTCTATGGGAAATTATGAGCAGGATGCTCTCAGAAAACAAACAAAAAAATTGGAAAGTCTTCCATGAACTCAAGCAAAGTGAAATGTGCTGTATACAAAGTAATAGCAATGTTCTGGGATGATCAGCTGTAAATTTTGCTATTCTCAGCAGTACAATGATCTACAATTTACCAAAAATCCTATCCATACCCAGAGAAGAAACTGATTGTATCTGAATACAGATTGAAGCATTTTTTTTCTCCCGCTCCCTCTCTCTCTCCCCCTCCCTCCC
>JAJPUD010018513.1:10925-25898 GCA_023553655.1 Myrmecobius fasciatus | reverse complement strand
GAGAGAGAGAGAGAGAGAGAGAGAGAGAGAGAGAGAGAGAGAGAGAGTGAGAGAGAGAAATAGAGAGATGGATGGATAGAAAGATAGATATAGATACTTCCTGGCCTCATTGACACAATCCCTGTACTCTGAAATATTTGTGATTTTCTTTTGGTTAGAACTTCTAGATCAAAGAGCCAATCACATGGCTGGTGGGTCACATGAAGACCATAACACTCATAAATGCAGCCTGAAGCAGCTTAAAATGTAACTATGAAATATTTAGTAAAATAAATAAAATTATCATAAAGCATTGCTAATATTACAATTATCCATATAGGAATATATGTCCCTATATGAAAATTAAGTCTCAAATTGGTTCATTTATTTCTATTTTATTGCTTGCTCCTAAAAGAAAAATAGAACTGCAATAAATTTCATAAAGGGGCATAATTCATACAGGAACCCCTGAATCCCCCAATAGGGACATTTTAAAACTATCAATGGGGAGCCCTCAAGAACAGTGATGTATAGATTAATAGCCTCTATTTTTATTTAAGTTTGACACCATTACTCTAGAGGACAAAAGAGAGAGAAAATAAATCAGCTTAGAGCACATCAAAACCTCTCCCGAGCACAAAGAAATAGGGCAAAGAGTTTCATAGTAATTGAATCCTGCTCATACATTTGGTCAAAGATGCTTCCAGAAGACTTTTGCTTTTTTATTAATAATTTATAGAATCAGAAGATTATATGTGTGTACATATATATATGTGTGTGTGTGTGTGTGTGTGTATGTGTGTATAAGACCTTAGATGTCATCCAGTCCTGAACTCCCATTTTATAAATGGAGAGGCCCTGTTTTCTAAATTATATGGAGAATTGACTCAAATTTATAAGAATACAAGCCATTCTCCAATTGAAAAATGGTCAAAGGATATGAATAGACAATTCTGACATGAATAAATTGAAACCATTTCTAGTCATATAAAAAATGTTCTAAGTCACTAATGAGCAGAGAAATGCAAATTAAGACAACTCTCAGCTATCTGTACATACTTCTCATATTGGCTAAGATGATTTAAAAAGACAATGATAAGTGTTGGAGAGAATGTGGGGAAACTGGGAGACTAATATATTGTTGCTGGAATTGTGAACTGATCCAACCATTCTGGACATCAATTTGGAACTATGCCCAAAGGGCTATCAACTCTGCATACTCTTTGATCCAGCAGTGTCTCTACTGGGCCTGTATCCCAAAGTGATCATAAAAAAGGTAAAAGGAACCACATGTGCAAAAATGTTTGCAGCAGCCCTTTCTGTGGTGGCAAGGAACTGGGAACTGAGTGGATGTCCATCAGTTGGGGAATAGCTGAATAAATTTTGGCATATGAATGTAATGGAATATTATTTTTTTTATAAGAAATGATCATGAAGATGATTTCAGAAAGGCCTGGAGAGACTTACATGAACTGATGGTAAGCAAAGTGAGTTAGAACCAAGAGAACATTCTACATAGCAATAACAAGATTATGTGATGATTAACTATGATGGATGTGGCTCTTGTCAACAATGAGGTGATTCAGGCCAATTCCAATAGACTTGTGATGGAGAGAGCTATCTGCATCTGTGGAACTGTGGAAACTGAATGCAGGTCGTAACACAGTATTTTCACTTTTTTGTTGTTGTTTGTTTGCTTTTATTCTTTCTCATTTTTTCTTATTGATCTGATTTTTTCTTGTGCAGCATGAAAAATGTGGAAATATGAATAGAAGAAAACATACATTGAATTATTTGCTGTCTAGGGGAGAGGGTGGGAGAATGGAAGGAGAAAAATTTGGAATATAAGGTTTTGCAAACTTGTTGAAAACTATTTTTGCATGTATTTTGAAAATAAAAAGCTATAATTTTTTGGGGGGAGGCCCAATGAGATTAGAGTTGCTCACAGTTACACAGTTATGAGCATCACAGGAATGATTTGAATCTAGGTCCTTTCACTCCAGGAGAATAAATACTTGTACATTAAAGCTATGTCTTTTTTAGCAGCTTTAGTGAAATATTTTATAGGCCATGAAGTTCAACTTTTGAGGGAAATTACATTTTATGATAATTGTTAGAATTCAGTATCCAGCATAGTAATCTCCACAGATAAATGAGTCATTGATTACATTGCTTTTAAAAATATAATCTTTCAGTCACATGTCAAATCAATTCATTAAGCCATTTTGAACTGAAGTGCTTGTTAATGAACAAGCTAGGAATGGAGAACATTATGTGAAACTGCTCCTGATAAATGTGAGATTGGTTAATACACCTCAGCCCTTTAGTAAATAATCCTATGAGATGCACTGTATACACAAAGAAGATAATCAGAGCTAAAGATAATGCCTGGGCTATAGGAATATTACTATAAAATATGTTATTAACTAATTTTCAGACAGTTATTTTTATTTTAAAATAGAATACAAGGTGATAGTATTAAGGAATAAATTATTGATTTTAATGTAGAAATTTTAATCCATATTAGATGATAAAGACTTCATTATATTTAAAAATTCACATTTAAATTTGTGTCTTAGTATTTTTTTTTACAAAGAATGGGCTATGTTAAGTCCTTGAAATGCTGAGTTGATAAAAATTTTAATAGTGCATCTCTGAACAAATTGTATTATATAGACAATTAGATAAAAAAATCAGTGGAAAAATGTTTTCCAAAAAGGTTTCCTGTGAAAAATTTAATATCAATATAATTTTTATGTTTCAAAAATATAAGCTTTCTATTCTAGTCTATTCAGAGCTGCTGAATATCTTAACAGTTGAGCTGCTTTGCTTAACTTCGATTTAATCTTTATTCCATATTTACTCTTAATCTTTTTTTATATATTTCAACCCTGCTAAACTTTCTAGTCTCTCCATCAGATAGTGTTCTTTGAACAGCAATACTGTTCAAATACTGTAGAAGTACCAGATTGGGGACAAAAAAAATAGAGGTTAAAAATTGTGTTTCCATTATTTATTACCTTTTCCTTTACAACTTTGGGCTCAACTCATTTTCATTCTATACTCTCTGCCTCAGATACAAACTTATGTTGTGAGGTTCAAGTGAGATAATGGATGTAAAGAATTTGTAAATCTCAAATGGCATTTATTGTCATATTCTCCTTAGCATTAGTTTATATTAATGAGGCCTGTAATCTGGTAATGACTTCATTCCATCAGCCTCTTACTATGCATTTCATGAGCTCTGTGTTTATACAACAATACTGAAGGGTGTTAATAAATATTTAAAATTTGAACTTTCCAAAGAGGAAAAATAAAATTATGCTCATAAACAAAATATTAATCTGAGTTATCAAAACCTCCTTAAACTTAGGCAATAAATCAAGAGCAAATAATGTTCAATTTCATTGGAATAAATGCTTATATTCAAAATTTAACAATCAATTTTCAGGTACATTTCTATCTTTAGGGATGTCACTTGATGGAAAGAAATTGTGATAACACTTTTAGGATTTTTTTTTTCCATTTTTCATCTGGCTGTGGTATTCTTTGCATTTTCATCATCAAATATCTCTGGTGTAACTACTTAGTTTTATATATTGCCATAATTTATTCTAAATTGGTTTTACTCTCTTCTACTTCACTCTGCTTTATGAGACAAAACTATAAAATTTCCCATCATCCTTTTTTGTAAGATTCTTCAGACAATAATTTAAAAGTTTATAATCTAAATTTTGTAATCAAATTCAATGTTGTTTTTTTCTGAAATTTCCTTCCCTTTGGCAAGAAGATTCATTATTTCTTACCTATGGTATTTCCACAGCTTCTTTGGTCTATTTGGACAGTTAATTTAGGTTGATTAAATATCTGTGTAGATTTTATCAGTCATTATCAATAAGTTAGTGTTGTACGTTTCCCACTTTTTATTGCTGACATATGCCTAAATTGGAAATTAACCTTCTGTCCACAATCATTCATGAAATAAATAAATAAGAAATGTAAAATTATTTTTCATCCTCTTTATCTCTTTAATATATCTACAAGGTTGATTGAAGAATTTTGAGAAAGAGGGTAGGAAAGAGTATTTGAGAATCTCATCATTTTAACCTATACTTGAAATTATCAATATACCAAATTATTTATCAAAGAAATTCCATGTATAAAAATATTTTTAAATCTTGAATTAATCCAACTTATGAAGGGAAAAGAGAGGGGAAACATAATTGGAACAATTATTCCAACTACTAGTAGGGTTGCAAACTGCTTCAACTCTTCCATAAAATATTTGGAATTATTCAAGAAAAGTTGCTAAATTATTCATCCCCTTTTATTTGTTTGATCATACTTATAACTTATTTATAGATAGAGGATACAAAAGTGTCATAATAAAATCACTATAATAATTATTGGCTGGGAAAAAGTGTATGGAATAATTGAAGAATATCTGAAAAAATATATCTGCATTTATGATGAAATGATTATTGCTACACAATAAGGAATGACAAATGTAAAGAACTTTGTAAAACACTTGCATAATGTTATTCGAAGTGATGAAAGCAGAGGAACAATTATAAAATGCATAGTGACTTCAACAATAATCAAAATGGAGACTAGCAAAAATCTGGTCACATATAGCAATCAATATTAGGACTATACTTTCAAAATTAAAGGACATAGTCCTCCTTTCTATTAATAATAAATAAGGTAGCAATTTTGTGGAGTTACCTTAAATGAGTATTGTATAATTTTTATATTTTCAAAGCAAAAATATCACTTTTAAGAAGACACATTTAACTTCTGGGGAATAGTTTGATAAATACAACTATAGTGGAAGTTTGTGTTTTACAATTTGATATGATTTAATACCAATATTTTAAGGCCAGCATGGATAGAAGACTCCAGTTCATAGCAAATAAGGCATCTTATCAGAGTAATAAATTAAACACTGTGGTTCTAACTTTTTAAAATCTTTATATCATCAGTGTCTAAGACCACATCAATCATTAGTAAATGTTGACTTGAATTTATTAACTGTTCTTTTATTTATTTTGCTTTTGAAATAGAAGGGTTATGTTTAATTAAATTTAACTTTAAAATATTTTTGTCCACCTATTATCAATTTCTATAAATTACATTTATATTTATAATATCTTCTTAAAAATTTTATTCAAATGAATTTGGTTTTATAAATACAAATCCTGCATTCAATAGAAATTTGAATTTGAGCCAAGTTAGTAAAACAATGGTTTCCATGGAATAGTTTTTTTTTTAATAACATGAGCTGTAGCTGGAAGAGACAAAAACTAAGGTTGAGAGAACAAAATTACCCCCTTCTTATATGAAAAAGACAATCTTAGACAAATACAATATTTTTCCATCTCTTTCTTCTCTAATCATGAATGAAAAAAAAAAGGAAAGAAATGGGAGGAGACTGGAGAGGAGCTAGGAGGATTGCCAAAATAACTGCTTCTAGACAGAACTCTTTAAGAGAAGTTGTTGTTGCTGTTGTTTGCCCTTTGTTCTCAAAGTGAACCATGACATCAGGGATGTGATATCAGGACACACAAGCAAATTGTACTTAAATGAATGTGGGCTACTGTGAAAAATCACCATCTTCACTTTCTCCTTCTGAACTATATGTGTCTCTTAGAAAAGACTTTTTATTAGTAAGAAAAACTGAAATCTGTCCTTCTATTTAGTGTCTCACTAAAAATATAAACAAAGTTTTGAGAACATGGTTATACACCTGATTAACAAATCAGAGCCATGTTTATACCTTAGTTAGGACTTTAACTCAACTAATGACTAAGGTTGCACAAGTATCACAAGAAAATCTAGTTAGTGAGATGATATAGTGGATATTATTGGGTCTGCAGTCAGTTACCTGAAGTCAAATTTGGTCTCAAACACTTAATTGTTGTGGGACCCTGGGCAAGTCACCACCTCAGTTTGCCTCAGTATACTGAATTAGAAAATAGGAAATAATAATAGTAGCTATGCCCCAGAGTTTTGTGAGGATGGAATGAGATATACTTAGTAAATAGCTGGCTAATAGTAGGCAGCATAGAAATGTTTATTCACTTCTTCTGGACTTCCCACTTTCACTCAAAGAAAACTTTAGGAATGACCTAGAATTAAATTAAGAAGTAAATAAAGATTGTCAGACAGATACTTTAATGTACCTTAATGCTAAAAAAAAAGACATATGAAGAAACTTTCTACATCCAGAGAAACAAGTGATAAAAAGTATACATAGAATAATTTTACAAGTATATATACACATACATATATACACACAAACTCATACACACAAAAAAACCCTCTATTTGTCTAATGGCAGTCATCTCCAGAAAGGGAAAAAAGAGGGAAGTTTATATAGTAATATTATTATATGGTTAAAATGCATAGCAAGTTTTACATAATTTGAAGTTTCATGTGTAATCATCTTTTTTAATTATACTATGCTATGGAAATACTTGTTTTATTCCATAAATTAAAATATTTTAATTGCATATTACTTTGAAATAGTGGTTCATTATTAAGTTAAGAGAAAAATGAGGAAATGAAATGAGGTCATTGCAAGATGAAATGGAAAAAGTATATAATGCCCTAAAAAAGATATATGAAAAAGACACCATTTCACTGAAAAACAAAATTGGTGAAATGAAAAAAGAATGCAATGAAAAAAAAAATCAAAAAAGGAGCTAAAAAAGGTAACTGAAGAAAATAATACACTAAAAATTAGAATTGAACAAATGGAAGTGAATGAATCAGTAAAGCTTCAAGACAGTCAAACAAAATCCAAAAAATGAAAAAAAAATAAAAGAAAATATGCAATATCTCCTAGGAAAAACAAATGACCTAGAAAATACATCTAGGAGAGACAAGTTAAGGATTATTGGACTTCCTGAAAGCTATGATTAAAAAAAAAAAAAGAACCTAGACACCATTTTACAGGAAATCATAAAAGAAAATTGCCCTGATGTTTTAGAATAAGAAGGTAAAATAGCCATTGAAAGAATTCACTGATCACCTCATGAAAGATATCCCAAAATTAAATCCCCAAGGAATATCATGGCTAAATTTAAGAACTATTTCACCAAGTAAAAGATATTGCAAGCAGCCAGAAAGAAACAGTTCAGATACTGAGGAGCCACAATTACAATCACCCAGGATCTATCACCTTCCACCTTAAAGGATCAAAGGGCCTGGAATTTAATATTCCAAAAGGCAAAGGAACTTGGGTTACAGCCAATAATAAGCTATCCAACTAAAATGAGCATTTTCTTTCAGGGAAAAAGAAGGGCATTTAATGATATAGATGAATTTCACTTATTTCTAATGAAAAGACCATATCTGAAAATTTGACCTCCAAACGCAGAATTCAAGAGAAGCATAAAAAGGTGAAAAAGAAAGAACTCTTGAGAACTATATTTCTATTATGGGTATACTTAGAGAATGCTGTTATAATTTAGTTTTATTTTGATGATATGAAAAAGAAACTAGAGGTAGAAAGGGGATCATATTGGAAAAAGAAGGAAAAGGAGGTAAAATAAGGGAAATTATATCTCACAAAGAGGCAAAAAATCTATTATAATTGAGGGAATGGAGGGAGGGGATGACCATTGTGTGAATCTTACTCTCATCAGATTTGGCTCTAAGAGAGAATATCAGACATATTTGGTTTCACAAACAAACTTGTCCCCATCTTATAGGGAAGTGGGAGGGAAAAGAGGACAAGAAAGGATTATTGGGCTTCCTGAAAACCATGATGAAAAAAAGAATCTAGATATTATTTTTCAGCAAATCAAACTGCCTTGATATTCTAGAATAAGAAGCTAAAATAGGAACTTAAAGAATTCATCAAACATCTCCTGAAAGAGACACCAAAATTAAAACTCTAAGGAATATTGTGGGTAAATTTCAGAACTATTAGACTGAAGAATAATATTGCAAGCAGCCAGAAAAAAGTATTTTTTCAAATACCCAGGAGCCACAATAAGGTTTGGCTAGGACCTAGCAGCTTCCACCTTAAAGGATCAAAAGGCCTGGAATCTGATATTCCAAAAAGCAAAGGAATTTGAAATGCAGAGAAAAATAAACGACCCCACTAAACTGAACATTTTCTTAGAAAAGAAGGATATTCAAAGAAACAGGTGAATTCCATTTATTTCTGATGAAAAAACTAGTGCTGAACAAAAAAATTGACCTCCGAATATAGAACTCAAGAGAAGCATAAAAAGGTAAAAAGAAAAGAACTGTTAAGAACTGTATCACCGTTATATGGTGAGAGTCATTCTCTAATTGGTAAATGGTCAAAGGATATGAACAGACAATTTTCACATGAGGAAATTGAAACTATTTCTAGTCATATGAAAAGGTGCTCTAAATCATTATTGATCAGAGAAATGCAAATTAAGACAATTCCCAGTTCCCACTATACACCTTTCAAATTGGCTAAGACACCAGGAAAGGATGACAAAGGCTGGAGGGGATGTGAGAAAACTGGAACACTAATACAATGTTGGTAGAACTGTGAACGAATCCAACCATTCTGGAGAGCAATTTGGAACTATGCCCAAAGAGTTATCAAACTGTGCATATGATTTGTCCAAGCCATGTTTCTACTGGGCCTATATCCCAAGTAGATCTTAAAGGAGAGAAAGGAACCCACATGTGGAAAAAATGTCTATGGCAGCCCTTAGTGGCAAGCAACTGGGAACTAAGTGGATGCCCATCAACTGGAGATTGAATCAATTATGGTATGCGAATGTCATGGAATATTATTGTTCTGTAATAAACGACCAGCAGGATGATTTTAGAGAGGCCTGGATAGACTTACATGAACTGTTGCTAAAAGAAATAAACAGAACCAGGAGATCATTATACAGGGCAAGAACAATATTATATGATGATCAATTCTGATGAATGTGGATCTCTGTAACAATGAGTTGATTCAAATCAGTTCCAATTGTTCAGTGATGAAGAAAGCCATCTACATTCAGATACAGGACTGTAGAAACTAAGTGTAATTCACAACATAGAATTTTTACTCTTTTTGATGTTGTTTGCTTTTACTTTATTTTGCTTCTTTTTTTTACTAGTTTGATTTGATTTTTCTTGTGCAGCATGACAATTGTAGAAATATGTATGCATATATTGAATTTAATGTATAACTCTACCATGATTATCATATATTGGACTACTTGCCTTCTAGGAGAGGGCATGGGGGAAGGGGCGATGGAAATTGGAACACAAGGTATTGCAAGGGCTAATGCTGAAAAATTGTCCACACATATGTTTTGAAAAATAAAAAAAAGCTTTAATTAAAAAAAAACCTATATCAGATCACTTGCTGCCTTAGATGGGGGGTACGGAATGGGAGAAAAAATGGAACATAAGGTTTTGCAAAGGTGAATATTGAAAACTATCTCTGCCTATATTTGAAAAACTAAAAAGTTATAAAAAAAGAAGAAAAAATAAATTAGATACCTAAGATTCTTTCTACCTCTAAAATTGTGATACCATGAATATCTCTTTTATTTTTTTCAGCCCCCACATGACCATTACCCTAGCTCAGGCAGTCGCTCAACTTCAATACTGGCACCTGGGCTACCATTACACATCTCTCAGATAGGCTAGGATGACATGAAAAGAAAATGATGAATGTTAAAGGGGATAAGGGAAAACTGGAATACTGAATCATTGTTGGTGGAACTGTGAACTGATCCAACCATTGTGGAGAGCAATTTGGAACTATGCTCAAAAAGTTATCAAACTGTGCATATCCTTTAACCCAGTAGAGTTTCCACTATATCCCAAAGAGATCTTAAAGGAGGGAAAGGGGCCCACATGTGCAAGAATGTTTGTGGCAGCCATTTTTGTAGTGGCTAGAAACTGGAAACTGAATGGATGCCCATCAACTGGAGAATGGCTGAATAAATTATGGTATATGAATGTTATGGAATATTATTTTTCTATAAGAAACGACCAACAAGATGATTTCAGAGAGGCCTAGAGAGACTTACATGAACTGATGTGAAATGAGCAGAACCAAGAGATCATTATGTACAGCAACACCAAGACTATATGATGATCAATTCTGATAGACATGGTTCTCTTCAAAAATGAGATCTGATTTTTCTTGTGCTGCAAGATAACTGTATAGATATGTGTGTATATATATATATATATATGTATATGTATATATATGTATATATATAGTGTTCATCATATATTTTAGAAAGTTTTGCAAAGATCAATGTTGAAAAATTACTCATATGTTCTATAATTAAAACCTTTATTAAAAAATACTGGTACCTAATCTATTTTCTAACCTGCTACAATAATCCTCTAAAGGTATAGTTCTGACTATGCCACTCTTCTCTTTCAATTTCCAGGGCCTCTCCATTTGCTAAGGATTAAAATATAAAAACCTTTCAAGTCCACTATTATGAGGCTTGTACTTTCTAGATTTATTGCTTACTATCTTCGTTAATTAAAACTATATTCTCTTCTGACTAGATTGATAGTTGTTCCCCAAATTACTCAATATTACTTTTCCACTTCTGTACATTTTAATATACATTTCCCCATAACTCAAATTCACATTTCTCATCTCTGCCTTTCATAATTTTCATCTTCCTTGAATATGAAACTCATGTTATCTCTAAGTTGCAGACCTGATTCCTCTCTATGAGTTAGTATCCTATCTCCCCCTTTTCTTCTCTGTTTCTCTGTCTCTGTCTCTCTCTGACTATATGTTTGTGACTCCTCCTATTTCTCCTCTTCTCTCTCCTTCCCTCTCTCCTTCTTCCTTGATTCCCTCCCTTCTCTCTCTCTCTAGTCTCTCTTTCTGACCTCTCTCTCTTCCTCTCTGTCTATTTCTCCTTCTCTATCTCCCTCTTCTCCCCTCCTCTCTCTCTCTCTCTCTCTCTCTCTCTCTCTCTCTCTCTCTCTGTCTCTCTCTCTCTCTCTTTCTCTTCCTCCCTCTCTCTATCTCCCTCCCTCTTTCTCTCCCTCCTTTTTTGCACCATAATCATTTATATATTTATTTTGCCCCTCAGTACACTGGAAGCTCTTTAGAAGTATATATAGTTGGATCAGCTAGGTGGTGCAGTAGATACAGCACCAGTCCTGAAGTCAGGAGGACCTGAGTTAAAATTTAAAAACTTTGGCCTCAGACATTTAATAATTCCTAGCTGTGTGAACTGGGAAAGTCATTCAACCCGAATTGCCTCAGCCAAAAAAAAAATGTACATGTAGTCTTTCTTATCGTTGGCACACAGAACAATGTCTGAAACACTGGACATCGGAAATGTATTGAGTAGAACTGAACCTAAACAATATAAACAATCACAGAGCAAATGTTTTCATTCAGAAAAAGTACTGGTCAGCCAAATAATAATTATAGCCTATATTAATCTAGTGATTATAGTAATACAGTGATTTGAAATTTACACAGAATTTTACATGCATTCTTGTTTTAGATCTATAGATAGCTACAATAAAATAATACTACCTCACATTTATGTAATGCTCACTCTCTGCCAAGCACTATGCTAAGCAAGTTACAAATATCATTTCACCAAATGTTTAAAATAACTCTGGGATGTAAGTGTTATCAGGATCCATTAAACCAACAAATAAGCAACATTTCTCAAGTGCTTTCTAGTTGGTCCAATGGATAGAGATCCTTGAACCACAGTCAGGAAGGCCTGAGACTAAATCTGGCTTCACACACTTATTGACAGTGTAATCCTTGGCAAATCATTTAACTTTTATCAGCCTCAGTTTCCTCAACTGTAAAATTGAGTTATAATAGCATCTTCCTTCCAGGGCTTTTGTGAGGATAAAATGAGACCTTTATAAAGTGCTTAGCACAATACCTAGCGCATGGTACTTTGGCCAGTTACAAAAGGAGCTTAAAAAGGTAACTGAAGAAAACAACACTTTAAAAATAAGAATTGAACAAATGCAAGTGAATGACTAAATAAGACTTCAAGAATCAGTTAAACAAAAACAAAAAAAAATGAAAAAAAAATAGAAGAAACTATGAAATATCTCCTAGGAAAAAACAACTGACTTGGAAAATAGATCTAGGAGAGACAATCTAAGGATTATTGGACTTCCTGAAAGCCATGATGAAAAAAAGAATCTAAATACTATCTTCCAGAAAATCCTGAAAGAAAACTGCCCTGAGATTGTAGAATCGGAAGGCAAAATCACCAATGAAAGAATTCACCAATCACCTCCTGAAAGAGACCCCAAAATTAAAACCCCAAGGAATATTGTGGCCAAATTTCAGGACTATCGCACCAAGGAAAAGATTCTGCTAGCAGCTAGAAAGAACAATTCAAATACCGAGGATCAATAATTAGAATCACACAGGATTTGTCAGCCTCCACATTGAAGGATCGCAGGGCCTGGAACCAGATATTCTGAAGGGCAAAGGAACTTGGATTACAGCCAAGAATAACCTATCCAGCTAGAATGAGCATTATCCTCCAGGGAAGAAGATGGTCATTCAATGATATAGGTGAATTTCACCTATTTCTAATGAAAAGACCGGATCGGAACAAAAAATTCGACACCCAAACACAGAACTCAAGAGAAACATAAAATGGTAAAAAGGAAAGGACTCTTGAGAACTTTATTTCTACTAGGGGGATACTTAAAGTTTGGGGGTATAATTAACTAGATATTACTTTGATGATATGAAAAAGAGAACTAGGGGGAAAAGTTTATGATACTGGGGGAAAAGAGGTAAAAGGTGGTAAAATAAGATTATGAAAAGGAGGTAAAAACAAGATAATATCTCATGAAGATGCAAAGAAAGCCTAATATAATTGAGGGAAAGAAGGAAAGGGGATGAGCATTGTGTAAATTTTACTCGCATCAGTTTAGGCTCTAAAACTGTATATCAGACAATTGATTTCACAGAGAAACTTGTCTGTTGATAGAGGGAAGTGGGAGGAAAAGGAGGAAAAGGAAGGGATGAATTGATAGAAGGGAAAATAGAAGAATCAGGGAAAAGGTGTAAAGAAGGGGGAGGAGATCTAAAGGGTGGAGGATTGCTTGGGGGAGGGCGTCATCAAAAGGAAAATACTGAGAGGGGGAAGGGAGAAAGGGGAAAGGAAAGGGGAAAACATAATTTGAGTAAATAAGATGGCAGGAAATAAAGAATTAGTTATTTTAACTGTGAATGTGAATGGGATGAACTCTCCCATAAAGCGGAAGGGAATATCAGACTGGATTAAAAACCAGAATCCCACAATATGTTGTCTACAAGAAACACATCTAAAACATAGTGACACATATAGGATGAAGGTAAAAGGCTGGAGCAAAACCTAATATGCTTCAGGTGAACAAAAAAACAGCAGGGATAGCAATCCTTATCTCAGATCAAGTAAAAGCAAACATAGATCTAATTAAAAGAGATAAGGAAGGAAACTATATTTTATTAAAGGGTACCATAGATAACGTAGTAATATCAATATTAAATATATATGCACCAAATGCAATAGCATCCAAATTCCTAAGGGAGAAATTGAGAGAGATGCAAGAAGAAATAGAGAGGCAAACAATACTAGTGGGGGATCTCAACCTTGCTCTCTCAGAATTAGATAAATCAAACCACAAAATAAATAAGTAAGAAACTAGGGAGGTAAACCAATTGCTAGAAAAGTTAGATATGATAGATCTATGGAGAAAATTGAATGGAGAAAGTAGGGAGTTTACTTTTTTCTCAGCAGTGCATGGAACTTATACAAAAATTGCCCATGTATTAGGGCATAAAAACCTCAAAACCAAATGCAGAAAGGCAGAAATAGTAAATGCATCTTTTTTTTCAGATCATGATGCAATAAAAATCACATGCACTATAAGGCCAGGAGAAAATAGACCAAAAGCTAATTGGAAATTAAATAATCTAATCCTGAAGAATGAATGGGTGAAAAAGCAAATCATAGACACAATCAATAATTTCATCTAGGGGAATGACAATAATGGGACAACATATCAAAATTTGTGGGATACGGCCAAAGTGGTTATAAGGGGCAAGTTTATATCTCTAGATGATTACTTGCATAAAATAGAGAAAGAAAAGATCAACAAATTGGGCTTGTTATTAAAAAAAAACTTGAAAAAGAACAAATTAAAAACTCTCAATTAAATACCAAATTGGAAATTCTAAAAATAAAAGGAGAAAAAAAAAAAAAAAAAAAAAAAAAAAAAAAAAAAAAAACGTGTAGACAAAAAGTTGGTTTAAGAAAAAAACAAAAAAAAAGATAAGCCTTTAGTTAATTTGATTAGAAAAAGAAAGAGGAAAATCAAATTGTTAGCCTCAAGAATGATAAGGGAGAACTTTCCTCCAATGAAGAGGAAATTAGAGCAATAATTAGGAGTTACTTTGCCCAACTTTATGCCAGTAAGATTGATAATCTAAATGAAATGGAGGAATATCTACAAAAATATAGATTGCCCAGGTTAACAGAAGAGGATATAAATTATTTAAATAATCCCATATTAGAAAAAGAAATAAAACAAGCTATTAACCAACTCTCTAAGAAAAGATCTCCAGGGCCAGATGGATTAACATGTGAATTCTACCAAACATTCAAAGAACAATTAATTCCAATACTATACAAACTGTTTGAGAAAATAGGGACAGAAGGTATACTACCAAATTCCCTTTATGAGACTGAAATGGGGCTGATAGCTAAACCAGGTAGGGTGAAAACAGAGAAAGAAAACTATAGATCAATTTCCCTAATGAATATTGATGCAAAAATTTTAAATAAGATATTAGCAATGAGATTACAGAAAGTCATCCCCAGGATACTACACTATGACCAAGTAGGATTTATTCCAGGAAAGTAGGGCTGTTTCAATATTAGGAAAACTATCAGCATAATTAATTATATTAATAAACAAACTAACAAAAACCATATGATTATCTCAATAGATGCAGAAAAAGCATTCGATAAAATCCAG
>JAJPUD010018513.1:0-10525 GCA_023553655.1 Myrmecobius fasciatus | reverse complement strand
TAAGAGTTGGTTTTATGAAAAAACCAACAAAATAGATAAGCCTTTAGTTAATTTGATTAGAAAAAGAAAGAGGAAAATCAAATTGTTAGCCTCAAGAATGATAAGGGAGAACTTTCCTCCAATGAAGAGGAAATTAGAGCAATAATTAGGAGTTACTTTGCCCAACTTTATGCCAGTAAGATTGATAATCTAAATGAAATGGAGGAATATCTACAAAAATATAGATTGCCCAGGTTAACAGAAGAGGATATAAATTATTTAAATAATCCCATATTAGAAAAAGAAATAAAACAAGCTATTAACCAACTCTCTAAGAAAAGATCTCCAGGGCCAGATGGATTAACATGTGAATTCTACCAAACATTCAAAGAACAATTAATTCCAATACTATACAAACTGTTTGAGAAAATAGGGACAGAAGGTATACTACCAAATTCCCTTTATGAGACTGAAATGGGGCTGATAGCTAAACCAGGTAGGGTGAAAACAGAGAAAGAAAACTATAGATCAATTTCCCTAATGAATATTGATGCAAAAATTTTAAATAAGATATTAGCAATGAGATTACAGAAAGTCATCCCCAGGATACTACACTATGACCAAGTAGGATTTATTCCAGGAAAGTAGGGCTGTTTCAATATTAGGAAAACTATCAGCATAATTAATTATATTAATAAACAAACTAACAAAAACCATATGATTATCTCAATAGATGCAGAAAAAGCATTCGATAAAATCCAAAACCCATTCCTATTAAAAACACTAGAGAGTATAGGAATAAATGGGCTTTTCCTTAAAATGATCAGTAGCATCTATTTAAAACTATCAGCAAGCATCATATGTAATGGAGACAAACGAAATCCATTCCCAATAAGATCAGGAGTGAAACAAGGCTGCCCCCTGTCACCATTAATATTTAATATTGTATTAGAAATGTCAGCTTTGGCAATAAGAGAAGAAAAAGAGATAAAAGAATTAGAGTAGGTAATGAAGAAACCAAATTATCACTCTTTGCAGATGACATGATGGTATACTTAGAGAACCCTAGAGACTCAACTAAAAAACTACTAGAAACAATTCACAACTTTAGCAAAGTTGCAGTATTCAAAATAAACCCACATAAATCATCAGCATTTTTATATATTACAAGCAAAGTTCAGCAGCATGAGATACAAAAAGAAATTACATTCTTAATAACGGATGATAGGATAAAATATTTGGTAATCTATCTGCCAAGGGAAAGTCAGGAACTATATGAACTAAACTACAAAACACTTTCCACACAAATAAAATCAGACCTAGTCAATTGGAAAAACATTAAGTACTCATGGGTAGGTAGAGCTAATATAATAAAAATGACAATAGTATCCAAAGTTAATTTACTTATTTATCAAACTCCCAAGAAATTATTTTACAGATCTAGAAAAAAGAGTAGCAAAGTTCATTTGGAAGAACAAAAGTTCAAGGATTTCAAGGGGATTAATGAAAAAAAAGGCAGATGAAGGTGGCCTTGCTGTATCAGATCTAAGACTATATTATAAAGCAGTGGTCATCAAAACCATTTGGCACTGGCTAAGAAATAGAGCAGTCGATCAGTGGCATAGGATAGGATATCAGGACAATCTAGGCAGTAACTTTAACAATTTAGTGTTTGATAAACCCAAAGACCCCAGCTTTTGGGATAAGTACTCACAATTTGGAAAAAGTGCTGGGAAAATTGGAAACTAATGTGGAAGAAATAAGAGCTTGACCCACACCTAACACCACATATCAAGATAAGATTTAAATGGGTCCATGATCTAGATATAAAGATTGATATTGTAAGCAAATTAGAGGAACGTATTATTGTTTACCTCTCAGACCTCTGGAGATGGAATAAATTTATATCCAAAGAAGATCTGGAACTCCTAATTGAACACCAGATAGATAATTTTGATTATATTAAGTTAAAAAGTTTCTGTACAAATAAAACTAATGCAGACAAGATTAGGAGGGAAGCAATAAATTGGGAAATCATCTTTACATTTAATGGTTCTGATAAAAGCCTCATTTCCAAAATATATAGAGAATTGTCTCACATATATAAGAATTCAAGGCATTCTTCAACAGATAAGTGGTCAAGGGATATTAACAGACATTTTTCAGATGATGAAATTAAAACCATCTCTAGTTATATGAAAAGTTGCTCCAAATCACTATTGATCAGAGAAATGCAAATTAAGACAACTCTGAGGTACCACTACACACCTGTCAGATTGGCTAAAATGACAGGAAAAGATAACGATGAATTTTGGAGGGGATGTGGGAAAACTGGGACACTAATACATTGTTGGTGGCACTGTGAACGGATCCAACCATTCTGGAAAGCAATTTGGAGCTATGCTCAAAAAGTTATCAAACTGTGCATACCCTTTGACCCAGCAGTGTTTCTATTGGGTGTATATCCCAAAGAGATCTTAAAGGAGGGAAAGGACCCCACATGTGCAAGAATGTTTGTGGCAGCCCTTTTTGTAGTGGCTAGAAAATGGAAACTGAAGGGATGCCCATCAATTGGAGAGTGGCTGAATAAATTTGGTATATGAATGTTATGGAATATTATTGCTCTGTAATAAATGACCAACAGGACGATTTCAGAGAGGCCTGGAGAGACTTACATGAATTGATGCTGAGTGAAATGAGCAGAACCAGGAGATCATCATATACAGCAACAACAGTATTACATGATGATCAATTCTGATGGACAATGCTCTCTGCAGCAAAGAATTGTCTCAAACCAGTTCCAATTGTTCAGTGAAGAAAACCATATACACCCAGAGAGAGGGATATGAATTATGGACCACAACATAACATTTTCATGCTCTCTATTGATGTTTGCTTGCATTGTGTTTCCTTTCTCTGATTTTCTTTTTTTCTTGTAGATAGGATTTTTCTTGCACAACTTGTCAAGTATTTCAACATAATTAACATGTAGTGGACTTCCTGCCATCTAGGGGAGGGGAGGGGACTAGGGGTAAAATTTGTAATGGAAAGCTTTGTAAAAATCAATGCTGAGGAACTACCCATACATATGTTATACAAATAAAAAGCTTTAATAAAAAAATCATGAAAAAGTAAAATAAGCCTAGAATTATTGTTGAAGAAGTTGTAGTATTACTAAAGTCTGATGATTCTGCTAAATAATTAATGATTTTTAATAATTAATAATTACAATTATAGTGTTTTTATAATTCTCAAAATGCTTTAAAAATATTTCTTTTGACCCTAACAACTTGTCAGGTAGGTGCTATTTTAAATGAATAGGCACATATTTAACAGATGAGGAAACTGAGACAGCCAATGGTTACTCAGTTAGTAAGTGTCACTCAGTAAGTGTCTGAGGTCTGACTTGAATTCAAGTCTTTCTGACTTCAGGTACATTGTTCTTTCCTCTATATCTCCTAGCAGGCTTTAATTTCTTTATCAGTAACAAACATGAATATTGTTGCATACACAGAATCAAACTATGCCTCTTTTTTTCCTACATCACATTCCTCTCTCCTGCCAAATTCATGCATTCACTATTTGTCCAATCTGACTCAGTGTTTTGTCCCAAAGTCCTGTGTTGGTCATATCCTTATAACATGATCATAAGATCTTGCTTTAGCTAGAAATAACTAAAAGTTTTCCTATCATAGGCAAGAACTATTTGGGTTTCAGTCTTCTGGTCACTAGCATGTTTTGTTGACACTGTACTCCTATATGGTTTAGTTTTGACTTTTAGCTCCCTGATTCAAGCTTGCATGTCAAATTTTGACCTCCATCTTACTTCCTGCCTATCTTCTTAGTAGTCTCCAAGTATTTCCTGAACTCACTGTTCTGCCAAAATGTGTCCTCCCCTGTTCCTGTCTTCTTTCTTAATATCAAAATTGTGCTGTTTCCATTTTAGTTTCCTTGTATTTTTTTGTGTTTATCCTAGTTCTCCCCTTCTTTCAGTTCTGACTAGGGCTCAATGTTGCATAGTAGCACATAGCTTTATCATGCTTCCATCTTGTGTTCACTAGATCCCTCTCTCTTATTGTGTTCTCCTCCACCTTTCTTTCCCTCCCCCTCCCAATATACTCTCCTCATTCTCTCTTCTCCTCTCTCACAAGCCACACATATATGTTCATATGTCATTGCTCAAATCAAATCATGACTATTTCTTGAATGTATGTATCAAGTACAACACATATTCTTAGTTTTAAAAAAACTGGTTTATAAAGACAAAATGATTTTTCTTGTAATAAATCAATTCACGATGAAAGAAAATTACTCTTAGAAACCTAATCCTTTCTCATCATATGACCTTCTACTCTTATCAGAAAAATATTACAAAACTTGAATTTGTTTCTACCTCTGAATTGTTGCTTAGTTTATTTTAGTAATACTCTTTAGGAAGCAGACTATAAATCTGGAAATTTAAAATATGAGGACTAAAACTTAAAAATCTTAAATACAAACAATCAAAAGTCACAACTGCTAAAATGATCAAACTTTAATGCATTATTGCTAAGTAGTTTACCTTTTTTGTAGTTGCTAATTTTGATCACATTATTCCTTTGTGTTCATCCAAACCATGGAAAATTCTGCTAAAAGAAAGGTAAGATTTATTTGGACTTTATAACTTTCATCCTTCTACCCATTGACTATGCTGAATATACACACAAAGTCACATGCACACATGTAAATTCACATATACATATGTGGTCACTTAAGTCTTCAGTTTAAAATATGCCTCCAGAAGTTAAAGATAATAAGGAAATGGACTTAAAGAATCGCTTAATACAATTTGCTAATGTTTCAAGATAGTCTGAGAAAACAACACACACACACACACACACACAAACACATACATATACAAACTCATATAGCTTGGGTTTGTGAAACAGAAGACAGTTTAAGTGGGTGAGAATCTTGAAATATTGACATTCTACTAACATGGAAACAAGTGATCCCAAGAAAAAATAAAACAAAGAATTACCTACAAAGATATGCTTATACAAAGAGTTTTCTGGCGAGTTCAAATTTCATAAACAAAGATACAAAAGATGAAAAGAAAAGCATATAATCAAAGAACAACTGAACTTCAAACATTCATTCATTTATTCATTCAATAAACATTTATTGAATGTTTTGCATATATAACGATGATTTTTTATTAAAATAATAATAATAAGCATTTAATCATAGTTATTCAAATGGCTATGAAGATTTAAGTATTATAAAGTTTTTATATGAATAATAATATTCATATTTTGATATTGCCACCAGTGTCATTATCTCCTCTTTTCTATTTAACTCTTTCTCCACCAACTTCCCCAATGGTGACTTTTTCGTCTTTCAAAAATTTCCTTATTAAAAAAATTTTCCTCATAAGTAATTAAGAGGCAATCACCAGAGTACTAGACCTGGAGTCAGGAAGATTTGAATTCAAATCTACCCTCAAATACTTACAGATGTGTGAATCTGAGAAAGTAATTTAACCATTATTTGCCTCAGTTTCATCACCCATAAAATGAGTATGATAACAACCCCTACACTCCAGGATTGTTGTGAGTATGAAATGAGTTAATATTGTCAAGATAATATGCTCATAAGTGATCCCAAAAAGAAAGAAAAGGGATAGGTATGCGCAATGATCATTATGTCTACTCTAAAAGCTTTACTAGAAATTCAAAGCTTCAAAACTTTAAAGTATCCTTATATATACAAGCTATTACTACTGCTACTATAACTGCTACTACTGCTGCTGCTGCTGCTGTTACTATGGTTACTGCTACTACTACTACTATCACTATTACTACTATTGCTATTACTACTACCACTATTACTACTACTGCTATTATTACTATTACTACCAGTCCTACTAATACTACTTCAAAATGAATTTTGAACTTCATTTTAAGAGTTATTTAGACTTATTATTTTATGAAGAGTTCAAATTTCTGCAAAGTTCCTGGCTTCTGATTTTCTGCCCTCCTGTCTTGTCCCTTTTTCTATAAGCAGGAAGGAAGGGTGGCATATGATGGGGCAATGGAATAAAATTTATTAAGCCCCTATTATGTCAGATACTGTGCTATGCATTTTGGAAGTAACATAAAAACAAAACATATCCATTAAAATTTTAAAAAGAAATATTTATTAAAATATTCTTAAAAATCGGGGCAGCTAGGTGGCATAGTGGATAGAACACCAGCCCTGAAGTCAGGAGGACCTGAGTTCAAATCTGGCCTCAGAGGCTTAGCACTTCATAGCTGTGTGACCCTGGGCAAGTCACTTAATCCCAATTGCCTCAGGAAAAAAATATTCTTAAAAATCAAATTCACATATCATAGGTAGGTCTACCTACCAGCGAATTATGTTACCCTACAAGGAGAATTTATAGGACATGGATTAGAGTAATGCAAGATGAGGAACCATAAGTGGGATGTGATCTGTAATATAGGAAGAAATATCACTTTATTATATTCACAAACTCATTAAAATAACAACAAAAATTTCAAGATATGGAATATTTTTTCTCACAGTTACTATAGTAACTATCTGTCTATTTATATCTGTCATTTACAGCTGAAAAGACATTTCAGTATTTGACTCAGGAATTTCTATAAAACGTGTAGGACTAAAAGCTGGAGGAAAAAAAATTCTCATTGAATTGGATATAAAAACATTTTTGCTTTTATCATTTTTATCCCTGTTGTATGAAATACAATCCAAAATATTTTATTCATTTTTTTTTAAATTTTGATCGAGCATCTTTTAAATTAAACACTTTGACCTGCTGGAAAATTCCCAGTTCAGCAATATACCACCAAATTGTTAACAATTTTGAGCCTGTGAATTCTAATAAGTGCTTCCCAGAATTCCATATAAAACCTTAGAGTATTGCAATTGAAAAAGATTCTAGAGACTTTTTGTTTTAAAGGTAAAGAATCAAGATCCATGGCTTACCCAAAGTCCCATACAGAAATAGTCTGGACACTTTTTTTCTGATAAGAAACTAGAATTTATCCTTTGGTCCTTTTCATAATTTTCTCAATCAGTAGGCATTCAATACATGTTCTCTTTTCTTTTCCCCTATGACAATATCGCATGATGGAGTGGTGCAGGACCTGAAACCAGGAAGACTAATTTTCCTGAGATCAGATCTGGCTTTAGACATATGACCCTAAGCAATTCATTTAAATCTATTTAATCACCTGTAAAACAAGCTGGAGAAGAAAATGACATAGCATTCCACTATTTTTGCCAAGAAAACCTCAAATGGGGATGTGAAAAAATGAAGATACAAGAGAGACAAAAATTTTTTAATGGTTTTGTCTGGGGAAAGATATGAATTAGGTCATCAGGAGATGATCTTTTTCTTTTTATAATTAATTTAATTAATATTTCCCCCCACTTAAGTTTAAAGAATTTTTTTACATTTCTTTTTCAGACTTTTGAGTTTCAAGTTCTTTCCTTTATCTCCATCCCCAATTAAGAAGTCACATGTGAAGTTATGAAAAGCATTTCCAAAAAAGTTGTGAAAAAATCTAAGAAAAATAATGAAGAGCCAAAAAGATTGAGAATGCTTTAATCTGTATTCAGACATAATCATTTCCTTCTCTGGGTATGGATAGGATTTTTTTTATCTTAAGTTCTTCAGAGTAGATGGATCATTGTACAGTAGAGAATAATAAAGTCATTTACAGCTGGTCATTTCAGAAAAGTGCTATTAGTTTGTATACAGTATATTGCACTTTGCTTACATTCATGAAGGACTTTCTAGTTTGTTTTTTTTTTTTTTTTTGAGAGCAGCTTGCTCCTCATTTCCCATAGAACAATAATATTCCAACCCAAACACATACTCCAATTTATTCAGTCATTCCCCAATTGATGGGCACCCTCAATTACCATTTTTTTGCCCTGAGAAGAGAAATGCTATCAATATTTTTGTACATATAAGTCATTTTCATTTTTTTACATTTTTTTGGTATTCATGCCTAGTAGTGATGTTGCTAAGTCAAAGAATATGCAAGACTTATAGCCCTTTGAACATAGATAATGTCTTTTGATTATTTGTCAATTAAATCATGGCTTTTATTTTTTATAAATTTGACTCAGTTCCCTGCTTTAAAGTTATTTTTTACAATTATTATTGCTAATTATTCCCACATTTATTCTGTCCTTCTACCCCAGCCCTCCTCAAAACTGTTATGCTACTGACCACTCCCTCTCCCAAAATGCCCTCTTTTATCACCCTCTCCATTTTTTTTCTGTATCCCATTCCCCTCTTATTTTTCTGCAGGGTAGGACAGATTTCTATAACTGTACTGAGTGTGTATGTTATTTTCTATTTGAACCAATTCTGATGAGAGTAAAGTTATTCACTCGCCTTCTCCTTCTCTTCCTCCTCTCCACTTTAAAAGCTTTTTCTTGGCTCTTTTTTATGGCTGATAAATTATACCATCCCACTTCTCCCTTTCCCTTTCTCCCTGTACATTCCTCTCATACCTTAATTTCATCATTTTTTAGATATTTTCTCTCCATATTCAACTCACACTTATGCCCTTTGCATATATATATATATATATATTCCTTCTAATTGACATAATAATGAAAAAGTTCTAGAGTTAAAAGTATCATTCTCCTCTGTAGAAATGTAAACAGATAAACTTTATTGTCTTTTACGATATCACTTATCTCATTACCTCATTATGCTTCTGCTGAGTTCTACATTTGAAAATCAGACTTTCTATTAAGTTCTGATCTTTTCATCACAAATGTTTGAAAAAAAACTATTTCATTAAATTATTCCCCTTTTCCTCTGAAAGGTTGCATTCAGTTTTACTAGATAGGTGATTCTTGGTTGGACTTCTAGCTACATTGCTCTTCGAAATATCACATTCCAAATGCTCTGTAGAAGATGCTAAATCTTATGTTACCCTGACTGTGGCTCCATTATACTTGAATTGTTTCTTTCTGGATGTTTGCAATATGTTCTTCCTAACCTAGAAGTTCCAGAATTTAGCTATAATATTCCTGGGAGTTTTCATTTTGGGATCTTTTTCAGGAGGTGATCACTTGATTCTTTCAATTTCTATTTTGCCATCTGATTCTAGAAGATTAGGACAGTTTTATTTGCTATTTTCCTGAAAGATGATGTTTAGGCTGTTTTGGTTTTTTGTGAATCATGACTCTCAAATAAACCAATACCTTTAAAATTATCTTTACTGGAGCTATTTTTCATGTCACTTGCTTTGTTTTTTGTTTTTTGTTTTCCAATCAGATAGTTCATGGTTTTCTATTTTTTCAGTCTTTTTTTTTGGTTTTGCTTCATTGTCTCTTGATTTCTCATAAAATCATTAGTTCCTATTTCCTCAATTTTATTTCTTAAGGAATTATTTTCCTCAATTAGCTTTTGTACCTCCTTTCCCATTTGGCCAATTTTGTTTTTAAGGTATTCTTCTCCCCATTAGCTTTTTTATTTCCTTTTGCACCACTTTCAATTCTTTTCCTAATTTTTCCTCTCTCTCTCTTACTTGATTTTCAGAATCTCTTTTTAATTCTCCCATAGCCTGAGACTAATTCTTATTTTTCTTGGAGGCTTTTTACGTAGAAGTTTTGACTTTCTTATCCTCGTCTGAATGTGTATTTTGATCTTTTTTGTTGCCATGGTAACTTTTAAGGTCAGAAATTTTGTTGTCTGCTCATTTTCCTAGCCTGTTACTTGGCTTTTAACTCTTTTTTAAAGTACGGCTCTCTTTCCAGTGGAGGGTGCCTTGTCCCAAGCTGTTTTTAGAAATTGTTCTCGAAATCTGACCACAAATTCTCTTTTCTGCCCTATAATTGTTAGGAGTGTACCAGTCCTACTGTAGTGTAAGATCTAGTGTACGAAAGCAACAAAGGCCTGATTAACAGGTGCTGGGGCTGAGGCCAGGTGCTGGGCTGAAGCAACTTGCACTTAGATTGCATGCTGGGCTCTTCTCTTGGTTCCATAGACCTTTTCTGCTGACCTTCTAAGTTGCTTTTAGCTAGAAAATATATATACTCTGTTTTTTTAATGTTCTAGTGCTGTAAAATTTGTTTAGTCATTTCTTAAAGTAATTCAGACCAGTTTAAGGGAGAGTTTGGTTGAGTTTCTGCATTTACTTAGCCATTTTTAAAGAGATTACTTTTTTAATTTTTTTTATTTTATTTGAATAACATATGTGTGGGTAATTCTTCAACAATAACCCTTACATAGCTTTCTGTTACAAATTTTCCCCCCAACTCCCCACCCCTCCCCTAGATGGCAGGATATCCACTACATGTTAATTATGTTAAAATATTGGCAAATCGAATATATGTATACATATTTCCAAACTTATCATTGTTGTGCAAGAAAAATCTTATCTACACAAACAATATATCAGATAAAGGAAACACAATGTAAGCAAACATCAATCAAGGAGTATGAGAATGTTATGTTGTGGTCCACATTTCACATCCCTCTCTCTGGGTGTATATGGCTCTCTTCAACAATGAA
>JAJPUD010018512.1:0-18967 GCA_023553655.1 Myrmecobius fasciatus | reverse complement strand
GAAGGAAGGAAGGAAGGAAGGAAGGAAGGAAGGAAGGAAGGAAGGAAGAAGAAAAGGGTTACCCTTTTCCAGCTAAATGGAATTGGGGTACTAGTTTCTGGCACCTTTCACTAGGGACTTCAGGCCATGGCAGGGTGCCAAATGCCCCAGGGTTCTGGGGGCCAAGCCTGCCAGACTCACTATGGTTCCTTGCTGAATGAGCGAGCGAGTGAGTGAGTGAATGAGTAGACAGGAGAAGTGAGTCCATGCAGACAGGTGGCCCCAGAGGCAGGAGGGGGGGGCTTAGCTTGGGAAGTTCCTTTGTGAGACCCCCACAGACGGGGAGGAGCCCACCTCCACCCTCACCCCGTCCAGCCACGCTCAGTCCTCCACACTGAGCTGCAGCTGCTCTTCTTGGGGTCTCCGGCAGAGCTCTGGGGCTTGAAGCCCCTCGGGTCAGATGAGTCACAGGGGGGACCCAGACCAAGTGCCAGGCAGGAAGACATCTCCCTCCCCCAGGCTCTGCCCAGCTGTCCCAGCCCTGGAGGGTCGCTCCTTTGAAGGGCTCCATCTCCTTCCCAGGGCTGGGGGAGGAAACTCCCGCTTCCTTATCTTTCCTGAGAAGACCCAGGCTCGGCTCCTGGGGAGCCAAGGGTCCCGATAAGGTGGGAACGGGAAGCCTGGAACCAGTGGGAACTCCTGGGACAAGGCGGGCCTGAGATAGGGGACGCAGCAGATGTGGGAAGAGCCAGCGGGTCTGGGCTTTCATGGCAGAGAGCTTGGCGAAGGGAAGACAGGAAGTAGTGTGCCGCTTGCCTTCTCCCAGACCGCCTTGCCCAGGCCCTGCAGAACAGGGTGAGCGGCAGCTTAGAATGACTGCCCAGAGCCAGCTCCTGAGGTTCTCGGGAGCCCCCTCCAGCATTAGGCCAGAGAACCCCCTTTGGGCAAGGGGTTCCCTCCCCTGCTTTGCTGCTCAGGGGGTTCCCTCCCCTGCTTTGCTGCTCAGGGTGTTCCCCCTCCTGCTTTGCTGCTCAAGTCTGGCTCATGCAAAGGCAGGTGGGTGTGAGGGCGCAGCCCTGTGTCTGTGCCCCCCTACCTTGGATGTCTCTGAGACATCTCTGAGAGGGGAGCGCTGCCCTCTGAGCCCCCTCCTCTCTGTCCCTCGCCCCTCCGGCATAATCCAGATCCAAGATGGGCAGTGTGTGTATGGGTCATGGTCACCAAAGACGGGATGGGCTCCAGCTGGGGGTCAGGAATTGGGGGGTGGGGGTTCTCTCCAGGTAACTGAGACTGAGGCTGGTACAGGCCCAGACCCTGGCCCAGGCTGCCTTCAGTCTGAGGGGCTCATCCCCAGTCTGATGAGCTCATCCCATCTGAGGGGCTCATCCCCAGTCTGAGGGGCTCATCCCTAGCATGAACTGCAGGGGGTGGGGGGGTCCGTTAGCCACAACAATGCTCCAAGACCAGCTGCTATGGGCCAAAGGGGCTGCCTCGCCGCACATGGGAGGGCACGCAGCTCCCTAAAGGGTCCAGGAACAGGAGCTACCTTTGGAGGTGGCAGAACTGGCCTTGTTGGGGCCCACAGCTGCCCCCCGAGTCTGGCTCTGGCTCTCCTGGCTCTGGCAGGGCTCATTAAGGGCCCCTTGGGGCGAGATGCAGGAAGGGCCACTTCCACCCGGATAAGGCCCGGCTGAGCTCAGACTTTCCAGTGGTCGTTCCCAGGACTTTCCCTCCATCAGCCGCTATCAGCCCCTCAGGCCGGGCTGGTATCTGTTGCCACTCAGGCCTCCACCCACTGGATTTCCTTTTCCTCCTTCTTCCCAGCCCCCCCCCCTTGCTGTTCCTGGGGTCTCAAGGACAGGGAGCTGCTTGGTTCCTTCGGGCCCCCAGAGCTGCCCGTCAGTGGGGCAGAATAGGAAGAAAGGACAAGGAGAGAAGGGAGCCCAGCTGAGGGGAGGAGAAGAGAGCAGAGGGGCCGAAGCTCTGCCATCTTGGTCCAGCAGCCTCCACTGGGGGCTCAGGCCAGCGCTCCACCCCCCCCCCCGACTTTGAGGGCTTCCCTCCCAGGGTCTGGCCTGAGGTGGAGCTTCAGGACCTGGGAGGCAGCCTTCTCCTGGGAGAATCAAGGAGGGAACAGCCCCAGTCACTGCTCCCACGCCGGGGGTCCTGCCTTCCCCTCTGCCCCACCAGCCATGATGCCCCAGGAGGTTCCTCCCTCCCCTCCCCCATCAGAGCTAACTCCACAGCCCCCCTCCCATGAGCACTTGGGGCTGGGGGAGTATAAGGGGCTATTTATAGACTGTGACCCAGCCAGGTCTAAAGTCTTTCTCAAGGCCCAGATTCAGTGTCTTCTTTCAACCAACAAAAGTCGGTGTCAGTCAGAGTCTGAGCTGCGGGGAGAGGGGGAGGAGAGCAGGGGCTCCGGGGGCTCCCAGCCCCCCAGGAAGGAGATGGGCAAACTTTTCAGACCATCAGAAGGGATCTGAAGGTTAGCCTGAGCCCTGCCTCTCCCCTCAGGGACCCTGGGGAGCTGGCCACCACCCCCTCCTCCCTCCCCCAGGACCCCAAGGAGCTGGCCACCACCCCCTCCTCCCCCCCAGGACCCCGAGGAGCTGGCCACCACCCCCTCCTCCCCCCCCAGGACCCCAAGGAGCTGGCCACCACCCCCTCCTCCCCTCCCCCAGGACCCCAGGGAGCTGGCCACCACCTACCCCCTCTCCTCCCCCAGGACCCCAAGGAGTTGTCCACCACTCCCTCCTCCCCCCCAGGACCCCGAGGAGCTGGCCACCACTCCCTCCTCCCTCCCCCATAAGACCCTAGGGAGTCGGCACCTCCCCCAGCCCCTCCAAGGATGAGGAGAAGGGAGACTGGTCCCTCTGGGGGAGGGGCCCCAAGCTGAGTCATGGATCCAGAGCAGACTCCAACAGGCCTTTGGGGCAGGGTCAGCCGGGGTCTCGGGTGCTGAGTCATCCAATCCCCTCCCAGTCTGACTGAGAAAAGGCTTGACATTTAAGCTGGGGCCAATTGCTCCGATGCTGGGGGGCACAGGCTCTTGGACTAGATCTTCCTCCTGTTCTGGCCCCCCAAAGTGGGCCAGGCCCTTCCCCAAGGCCCCCCCGGCCACCCCAGGCTGAGGATTGTTGGCTCAGTGATCCAGGGCCTCAGGGCCACTCTGAGCCTTCTTGCTCACTGGACACCAAGGCTGGAAGAGCACCGGCCAAACCTCAGAGCCTGGCGACCCCCCCCCCCCCGGCCCACCAGGGCCAGCTCTGGGGGCCGCTCCCTTTGCAGCCTCGGAACCTCGGCTTGGGTTCGGGATTCAGCCCCTCCCTCCACAGCTCATCCCGACAGGGTCACGCAGCCACTTAGGAATTGTCTCTCTTCCTCCTCACAACTGTGAGGGAACCGCTATTCTCACCTCCAGCCGCAGGCCACCGAGGGGCTTTAGTGATGGGTCCCCCGGCTGGTGGGAGCAGCCGCTTGCTCCTCCTCCCATCCCCCAGGGTGGGCTGACCCTGGAGCCCCAGCCCCCCCTGAGCTCCTCTGGGCTGGTGAGCTTCACCCCTTTGGGGTCTGACCCATTCCCTCAGTTTACTTGGGGAGTAGCCTCCACCTCCCCAGCGTGGCGCTGGGCTCTGAGGGCAGGCTCGAAGTCTCGGGGCTCTAGTTACCGGACGGTGGCTGGATTCGAACACAGACTCTCCCTTTACAAAGAGACGATGGAAGGCCCAGGGACTTTTTCTCAGGGAATATTGAAGGGAGGCCTTCCTGACTCCAAGTTCGGAGGCTGGGCTGCCTCTGGAAACTGACCTCTAAATATTGGAAATTGAGGCTCCTGAAGGGGGGCAAAGGGGGATGGGGTGGGGAGAAGGGACTCTGGAAGATGCTCCTCTCGTCCCTCCCTACATGAGCCCCCTAGGCCAGCCCCGCCCTAGGGCTGGGGGGGGGAGAGTGTCACCAGCCTCAGGGTCACTCGATCCCTCAGGGAGCCGGTCACTGTTCTGGGCCCCTCATTCTTTCCAGATCAAAGTTCCTTTGGGCACAGCCGGGCAATAGGACACGGCCGCCCTCGGCCAGCTGGCCCCGGCTCCAGGCAGGACTTGGAGGGCGGCTCCCCTGGACGGCTGGGCCCCCGAGGCCTGGCCGCCCGCCTCCACACGCTCGGCCTGCCCCTGCCTCCCTGTCTGCCCGCTCTCCCCAAGCCACCTGCAGACTCTGGTTTCCCATGTTTTGCTCGTCCCTTCCATTAGATCGTGGCCAGGGAGCGACTGTGTGGGAAGCAAGCGGGTCCTAGCTCTGGGCTGCCCCTGGGGATCAGATGGACCCCCCAGGGTCCCCACAGCGCCCACCGTCCTGTCCATTTCCATGGCCCTGACTGGGATTATGGCCAAGGGGATACAGACTCTGGCCACAGGCTGGAGACCTCCTTCCTTCCCCCCCTTTCTCCTCCTGCCCCAAGAGCTTCCCTCTCCCCCGCTGCATCCTGGGAAAAAGCATAAGGAGTGTGGACCTTGGATACGCGGGCTCCTGGGCTGAGCCAGACCCTTCTGGGGATCATTAGCCTCCTCTGTCCCTCCAAGGGTCCAAGATCCTTCCAGGGCTAGAGCCGGGATACCGGGGTCCAGGTTTTACCCCCGGGCACGGGCCACAAGGTGGGAGGGGGCCGGCTGAAGCCTCTTCTGGAGCTGGGAAGATTCCCAGAGGGCCCTCTCCCCTCCCCCCCAGGTGCCTCAGGAAAGGGCTGCCCAGTGGGGACAAACCAGGAGATCCCGAGCCCTCCTGCTGCCCCAGCTCTGGGTCCTTCAAGCTTGAGAAGCCCCTGGAGGTCCGGGGCAACGTCCCAGCCTCCGGCCCGGCGGCAGCCCCCCCCCCAGCTCACCAACCCTTTGTGTTTGTCGGGCCCTTCTTTCCCTCCTCACCCACTGGCCCCGACAGCTCCCTAGGGCGCTCTCTTACCGTCAGGGCTGGGACCGTTTCCGCCTTGGAAATCTGGGGCCTCCGAGTCAGGGCCCGTCTATTGCCTCGTGGCTTGTCTCGAGTTAAGAAAGCCATCGAAACGTCACCGGCGGGGCAGTTTCTTGTTTCTCTTTACAGAGCCGGGTGTTAAACATTTACCAGCATCTCCCTGCGGGCGGCTCTAGAAGCTGTGCTCCCTGAGGATGATGGGGCAGAGCTCAGAGAGAAGGGGACTGACCACTGCCCCACCGCCCCCCAGCCTCTGTCTGCTCACCCCCAGCTTGGTCTAAGACTGCTGACTGCAAAGGCCAAAGAAGGCGGTGATCTCTGGCCAGGAGGGCCAGGGTGGGGGGGGCTGCAACTCCCCCCCCCCCCGCTGGAAACGGCCAGGGCGGACGGTGCTGCTGCGGGAGGGGCCCTGCCTTTAACCTCAAAGGAAGGTGCGGGTGAGGAGGGGGGATTCTGGACCCCGACAAAGCCCGAGGTGGGGTGGGGGAGCCGGCCGATCCCAGAACACTCTTGGAGGGCCAAGGAGCGCAGCCTGGCCCATACAGCTCTCCGTGCCAGAGGCGCTGAGAGGAGCTCGTGGAGGCGGGAGGGGACAGGGCAGGCCCCCTGTGGGGGGCCCATGAGCCCTCCCTGATGCCCAGGACCAGTCTGTGCCCGATCAGACGTTCATCCAGACGAGCGGCCCCGAGAGTTGTGAAGGGCGCCCCCTGGCAGGGGGCATGCTAGGGTGGGGGCTGCCTGAAGCCCCTCGCGCCATGCTTGGCAAGAAGGGGGCAGCCTAGAGGCAGGCCCGGCTTGTCTCCTCCGGTCTAATGGAAGAGGAAACAAGCACCAATACCCACCAAGCTTTGGGCAGGGTCAATAGGAGACAGCCAACAGGGAGGGCCCTGCAGTGGGGGGAGGGCTTCCTGGAGAAGGGGGATGGTGGCTGAGGCTCAGAAGCAGCCAGGGAGGCCGGGGAGGCTGGGGAGGCCGGGGAGGCCGGTGTATGGAGCTGAGGAACTTCCCAGCATGGGAGATGCCTTGCCTTCTGTGGGCTGGCTGTCCCTGTGCCTTCGAGCCCAAGGCTCTGCCCTGCTGGGGACCACGCCTGGGCCCAAATGCGCTGCCCTGGAGGCCGTGCCCTCGGCCCGGTGACTTTCCTGACACGGAGGCCAAAAGGAGAGGGGGTCATGGGGACCAAGGGGTGAGGAGGCTAAGGGGCCCAAGGGGAGACGGCTCCACCCCCACCCCCGCCTCGGAGCTGGGCCCTGGCAGAGGCTTCTTGGACAAGAAGAGCGTGTGGGAAGGCGGCTGGCGAGCTGCAGGAATGTTGGACCCCAGGTCAGTGAGGAGCCTGAACCAGGCCTGTGTGCTGCCTGAAGGGAGCCAGCTGGGGGGGGGCTTGCCTGCTCCTTCTTCTCCCCGAGTACCCAGTGCCCAGCACCCAGGCCCACTGACCCAGCCTCCCCAGGCCCGCTGACCCAGCCCCCCCCAGGCCCGCTGACCCGCTCTCCCAAGCCCTCTGAACCAGCCCCCCCAGGGACCCCGGCCTCCCCAGGCTGTCTCTCCTGAGCTGGGGGCACCACTTCTCTGGGGCCCCAGGGTTGCCCCCTTCCCTGGGCGAGGAGGTGAGGTCAGGGGGAGGGAGTGACCTGTGGGGCCGAGGAGCCGGAGAGCAGGGCCAGCTGTCTCCCCCAGAGCCCTGAACCCATCTCCGAGCAACCCCCATTCAGTGACTAATTAATTACCCATAATCAAAAGGGCGCCGCCCACATTTGGCTTTAAGATGGTGTCCCAAAGCTCCCAGGGGGGCCTGGCATCCAAAGGCTGCAGTCCTGTAATTGGCCCCTAGGTGGAGGTCTCTGGCCAGCCCTGCTCTCCCTAGCTGTGCAGCTACCCGATCTTCCTCTGGCACGAGGGGCAAAGTGGAGAAGAGAGATGGAGGGCTGGATTTTAAAAAAGACCCGAGTTTTAATCCTGTCTCAGAAACTTAGCTCTTGCATTTTCCCGGGCAAGTCATTGAACCCTCCTGCCTCAGTTTCCCCATTTCTCAAATGAGAGAATGGCAAGAGCACCTGCCTCCCAGGGCTGTTGAGAGGATCCAATGGAATAGCATTTGTACAGCACAAATAAACGCTGCCTATTATGACATAGTCTAGAAGGCTCAAGGTTGCCCCCCAGGCCTGATTAACCACACGGCCCACCGGCCTCCTCTGGACCCATCAGAAGGGAGGGCAGGAGGAAAACAGGGGGCAGCGCCACTCAGGCCAGCTCTCGGCCCTCCCTTCAAAGGGTCCTGGTCCCTTTCCAGAGGCCGGAGTGCTGAAACATGGTGGGAGGGGCGGGGACCCCATCTGGGACAAATGAGACTCCCATGGCACCCAAGACGGGGACAAGAGGAGGCTCTCAGCCAAGGCGCGTGAGCACATTTGGTGAGACGGCAGCTTTCCTCGGGGGGCTTCCCACTCTCTGAATCTGCCAGGGGCCACTGTGCAGAAGCAGGTCTGGAGCCCAGGCAGAGGCAGCCCGCTCTCCAGTCAATGCTTCCCACATCCGCCCCTTCCCAGGGATTCGGAAGCTCCAGCTGCCCATGCTCCACCCCCATTCTCCATTCACTGCTCCCTTCTTCCCAAGCTCCCACTCTAAGCGGCCATCTCTGTGCTCTCTGGAATACCTGTTCCCTAGGTAATAAAAAGGATCTTTCCACCCTGGTTCCCTCACCCTGGTCTTACTGAGATTTGGCCCACTGTGGGTGACTCCCTGGCCTCCCCTTCCAACACAGGCTGAACTTCCCACTCACTCCCCTGATTCCTGGGTGAGATGGGCAGCCTGGAACCCTCCCTCACCATTGCCACTCGGTAACTTCTCCCTCTGAGGTCCATGTAAATGGAACTGGGCTTTGGCACATATCCATCCAAGATGAAGGCGCCCATGTGGGAGATTCTGGGGGCCTGCGCCTAGGTCTCTAGTCCCAGAGGACATACTGCCCCCCTGCCACGCGAGGAGGACTCCTCTTGCCACTGGTCGTACGGGCAGAAGTAGCTGCCAGAATAGGCTGGGCCATTCTGTCTCCTCACTTCTCTTTTTTCTGGCTTCCCCGGTTACAAAAGCCTTCCTCTTTCAGAGTGGTTTCCATTGATTTGGATCTTGTACGTCATTGTTTTATATGTTGTCTCTACCATTACAATAAGAGCTCCTTTGGAGGAGGGGCATGTTTTGCTTTTGTATTCCTACTACATGGCATAGTTCCTGGCACAGGATCATTCCTCCATGGCATGTGGTAGGTACTTAAATCAATCTTCCATGGCAAGTGGTAGGTACTTAAATCAGTCCTCCATGGCATGTAGTAGGTACTTAAATCAGTCCTCCACCTCAGGAAGATAGAGAATAGTAAGAAAAGACAATGGGGAAAATATCTATTTGGGCTTTCAAGCAAAGGGAAGAGATAAACAAGATTCATTGTCCATGGCTGGACTGTGTCAATAAAAATGAGACAGAATAAATTGATGTTTGATTGACTGCTATGCCAGTTAAATAGCCAAAGGATAATTTTCCAGAACCTGACAAAAAATACATTAGGAGAGACAAAATAACGGGGGAAATGGTAGGAATGGGGTATAACATTACTAAATCTAGAGCGGTAATCAACTTTTTAGTACTGGTTGAAACATAGAAAAGTAGTTTAGAGGAACAGACTAAAATAATCAAAGTCCCCTTGAGAAAGGGAGCCAGGTGACCTTGCCCAGCCCTCCCTCACTTCAATCCAATTCACTCGTATGTCCTGGCAGCACCCCCTGATGTCATGGCCCTCTTCAATAAGGAAGAACAAAAACAACATAGAGAAGGGGGGGGGGGTTAGGGGAAAAGAAAACCTATTTTGAACATTTTGGATTTGCTGTCTCCTGGACATCCAGTGTGAGATATCAGGAAGGCAGTTGGCCGTGTGCGCTTGGAGGACAGCAGAGAAGCAGAGAAAGGGAGATGGGAGAACTAGCAGCGGAGAGATGGTCTCGAATCCAAGGGAGCTGATGAGATCTCCAGCTGAAGCAGGATGCAGGAAAGGACCCAGGACAGAACCTCATGGATGCCCCTGTGGTTAGGGGGCACAGCCTGGGCCAAGGAGACTGGGAAGGAGCGGTCAGATGAGTAAGGGGAGAACCAGGAGACAGGGTATCCAACTGCCCAAGGCTGCAGAGGTCGGGGGAAATGAGGGCAGAGAAAAGGGCAGTGGGCTAAGGGACTCACCCTGAAAATGCCATCCCCCGCCAGAGAGAACTGATGACCCCCAAGAGGGAATTGAAGGATCATTTTCTCACTTGATTCTTCTTGCTTTGGGGGGGGGGGGGAATGGTTAATCCGTTCCTATCATAGCAATATGGCTGATATCTACTGCTTCCCTTCTCAGGGGGTAGAGGGAGGAGAGAATTTGGAAGTCAAAAAAAGAAAAGGATGTTAAAATAATTTTTTTTGGAGAGAGGTCAGCTAAGAGGTCACTGTGGGGAGAGCAGTGTTGGTGGAGCAATGAGATCAGAAGCTGGATCATTCAGTCAGGAGAAGTGGAAGCGTGCAGTGTAGACGCCTTCTCTGGGAGTTTGACCTCAAAGGACAGAAGCGACATAGCCCATAGGGAGCAGGACACCAGAGGAGCATTAACTGGGACCGGCAGTCCCAGCTGCCCAGAAGCCATTACTTCCAGGCCAGGGGCACAGAGGCTGGACGGGACTGGCCAGTGCAGTGCTTTGGCTGGATGCCAGGCCACCTTTAGTGCCTGGATTACCAATTTCGGAGCCTGGATTTTATCAGATTCTCTGCCATGGGGAGCCCCCTAGTGGTGACAGGGTCAGAGCTGGGCTTTAGCATAATCCCTGGGGCAATTGGGAGGGAGCTGGATTGGAGAAGGAAGCAGCTGGAAGCTTCTTCTTTTTTTTTTTTTTTTTTAATTAAAGCTTTTTATTTACAGAACATATGAGTGATTTTTCTACATTGACCTTTGCAAGGATATGAACAGACAATTTTCAGATGATGAAATTAAAACTATTTATAATCATATGAAAAGATGCTCCAAATCACTATTGATCAGAGAAATGCAAATTAAGGCAGCTCTGAGGTACCACTACACACCTGTCAGATTGGCTAAAATGACAGGAAAAGATAACGGTGAATGTTGGAGGGGATGTGGGAAGGCTGGGACACTAATACATTGTTGGTGGAGCTGTGAACGGATCCAACCATTCTGGAGAGCAATTTGGAGCTATGCTCAAAAAGTTGTCAAACTGTGCATACCCTTTGACCCAGCAGTGTTTCTACTGGGCTTATATCCCAAAGAGATCTTAGAGGAGGGAAAGGACCCCACATGTGCAAGAATGTTTGTGGCAGCCCTTTTTGTAGTGACTAGAAACTGGAAACTGAATGGATGCCCATCAATTGGAGAGTGGCTGAATAAATGATGGTATATGAATGTCATGGAATATTATTGTTCTGTAAGAAACGACCAACAGGACGATTTCAGAGAGGCCTGGAGAGACTTACATGAACTGATGCTGAGTGAAATGAGCAGAACCAGGAGATCATTATACACGGCAACAACAGTACTATATGATGATCAATTCTGATGGACATGGCTCTCTTCAACAATGAAATGCTTCAAACCAATTACAATTGTTCAGTGAAGAAGGCCATATGCACCTAGAGAGAGGGATGTGAAATGTGGACCACAACATAACATTTTCATGTTCTCTATTGAGGTTTGCTTGCACTGTGTTTCCTTTATCGGATTATTCTCTCTTATAGATATGATTTCTCCTGAACAAAAAATGATGTGTGGCAATAACTATACATATATTCGATTTAAGTATTCTAACATAATTATCATGTAGTGGATATCCTGCTACCTAGGGGAGGGGTGGGGAGTAGGGAGAAAAAATTTGTAACAGAAAGCCTTGTATAAGGGTTAATGTTTAGGAATTACCCATACATATGTTTTGCAAATAAAAAGTATTAATAATAAAAAAATAAAAATAATTTTTAAAAAAGGGAAAAGACCTTGTGTACAAAAATATTTGTAGCAGCCCTTTTTGTCGTGGCAAGAAATTGGAGACTGAGTTAGATGCCCATCAGCTGGAGAATGGCTGAATAAGTCATGGATGTACAAATGATATGGAATATTATTGTTCTATAAGAAATGATCAGCGGGATGATTTCAGAGAGGCCTGGAGAGACTTAGATGAATTGATGCTAAGTGAAGTAAACAGAACCAAGAGAACATTGTACACCACAACAGCAAGATTATAAAATGATCAATTCTAATGGATGTGGCTCTTTTCAATAGTGAGGTGATTCAGGCTAGTTGCAATGGTCTTGTGATGAAGAGAGACATCTGCTCCCAGAGAGAGAACTGTGGGGACTGACTGTAGATCACAACATAGTATTTTTACCTTCTTTATTGTTGTTTGATTACATTTTGTTCTCTTTCTCATTTTTTTCCTATTTGATCTGATTTTTCTTATGCAGCATGATAACTATGGAACTATGTATAGAAGAATTGCACGTATTTAATCTATTGGATTACTTGCTGTCTAGGGGAGGGGTGGGGGGATTGAAAGAAAAAAAAATTGGACACAAGGTTTTGCAAAGGTGAACATTGAAAATTATCTACACATATGTTTTGAAAATAAACAGCTTCAATACATTGACCTTTGCAAAACTTTTTTTTTTGTTCCAAGCTTTTCCCCTCCTTCCCCCACCCCCACTCCTAGATGACAGGTAGTCTAATATATGTTAAATATGTTAAATCATATGACAAATCCAATATATGTATACATATCTATACAGTTATCTTACTGCACAAGAAACATCAGATCTAGAAAGAGAAGAAGAAAAAAAACAACCTAAGAAGGAAAACAAAATGCATGGAAATATTCACAGAAAGCATTAAAATGCTGTGTTGTGGTCCGTACTCAGTTCCCTCAGGCCTCTCTCTGGGTGTATATGACTATCTTCATCACTGAACAATAGGAACTGGTTTGAATCATCTCATTGTTGCAGAGAGCCATTTCCATCAGAATTGATCATCATATAGTCTTGTTTCTGTATATAATGATCTCCTGGTTCTGCTGATTTCCCTCAGCAACAGTTCATGCAAGTCTCTCCAGGCCTCTCTGAAATCATCCTGCTGGTCGTTTCTTATAGAACAATAATATTCCATAACATTCATATACCATAATTTATTTAGCCACTCTCCAATGGATGGGCATCCCTTCAGTTTCCAGTCTCTAGCCACTACAAAAAGGGCCGCCACAAACATTCTTGCACATGTGGGGCCCTTTCCCTCCTTTAAAATCTCTTTGGGATATAGGCCCAGTAGAAACACTGCTGGGTCAAATGGTATGCACAGTTTGATAACTTTTTGAGCATAACTCCAAATTGCTCTCCAGAATGGTTGAATCCGTTCACAGTTCCACCAACAATATATCAGTGTCCCAGTTTTCCCACATCCCCTCCAACATTTGCCATTATTTTTTCCTGTCATCTTAGCCAATCTGACAGGTGTGTAGTGGTATCTCAGAGTTGTCTTAATTTTCATTTCTCTGATCAATAGTGATTTGGAGCATATGAAAATATGACTAGAAATACTTTCAATTTCATCATCTGAAAATTGTCTGTTCATATCTTTTGACCATTTATCCATTGGAGAATGGCTTGAATTCTTATATATTTGAGTCAATTCTCTATATATTTTAGAAATGAGGCCTTTATCAGAACCTCTGCATGTAAAAATGCTTTCCCAATTTATTGCTTCCCTTCTAATCTTGTCTGCATTCATTTTGTTTGTACAAAAACTTTTTAACTTGATATAGTCAAAATTTGTGATTAATGATGATCTCTAGTTCTTCTTTGGTCACAAATTCCTTCTTCCTCCACAGGTCTGAGAGGTAAACCATCCTACGTTGTTCTAATTTGTTTATAATATCATTCTTTATGTCTAGATCATGAATCCATTTCGACCTTATCTTGGTTTTTGGTGTCAGGTGTGGTTCAATGCCTAATTTCTACCATACTAGTTTCCAATTATCCCAGCAGTTTTTGTCAAATAGTGAGTTTTTATCTCAAAAGCTGGTGTCTTTGGGTTTGTCAAACACTAGATTACTATTGTCATTGACTATTTTTTCCTGTGAACCTAACCTATTCCACTGATCCACTACTCTGTTTCTTAGCCAGTACCAAATGGTTTTGATGATCGCTGCTTTATAATATAGTTTTAGATCTGGTGCAGCTAGGCCACCCTCATTTGCTTTTTTTTCCCACTAATTCCCTTGAAATTCTTGACCTTTTGTTTTTTCAGACGAATTTTGTTATTTTTCCTAGGTTAGTAAAATAATTTCTTGAAAGTTTGATTGGTATAGCACTAAATAAACAGATTAGTTTTGGTAGTATTGTCATCTTTGTTATATTCGCTTGACCTATCCAAGAGCACTTGATATTTTTCCAATTGTTTAGATCTGACTTTATTTGTGTGGAGAGTGTTTTGTAGTTTTGCTCATCTACATCCTGACTTTCCCTTGACAGATAAATTCCCAACTATTTTATACTTTCGAAAGTTATTTTAAATGGAATTTCTCTTTGTATCTCTTGCTGTTGGATTTTTAGTGATGTATAAAAATGCTGAGGATTTATGTGGATTTATTCTGTATCCTGCAACTTTGCTAAAATTGTGGATTAATTCTAATAGTTTTTAGTTGATTCTCTAGGGTTCTCTAAGTATACCATCATGTCATCTGCAAAGATGTGATAATTTGGTTTCCTCATGACCTACTCTAATTCCTTTAATCTCTTTTTCTTGTCTTATTGCCAAAGCTAGCATTATTTCTAATACAATATTGAATAGTAATGGTGATAGTGAGCAACCTTGTTTCACCCCTGATCTTATTGGGAATGGTTTCAGTTTATCACCATTACATATGATGCTAGCTGATGGTTTTAAATAGATGCCACTGACTATTTTAAGGAAAAGTCCATTTATTCCTATATTCTCTAGTGTTTTTAATAGGAATGGATTTTGGATTTTATCAAATGCTTTTTCTGCATCTATTGAGATAATCCTATGTGTTTTTTTTGTTAATTTGGTTATTGATATAGTCAATTATGCTAATAACTTTCCTAATATTGAACCATCCCTGCATTCCTGGTATAAATCCTACTTGGTCATGGTGTATTATTCTGGGGATGATTTTCTGTAATCTCTTTGCTAATATTTTATTTAAGATTTTTGTATCAATATTCATTAGGGAGATTGGTCTATAATTTTCTTTCTCTGTTTTTGTTCTACCTGGGTTAGGTATCAGTACCATGTCTGTGTCATAAAAGGAATTTGGCAGGAGTCCTTCATTCCCTATTTTTTCAAATAGTTTATATAATATTGGAGTTAATTGTTCTTTAAATGTTTGGTAGAATTCACATATAAATCCATCTGGTCCTGGGGATTTTTTCTTAGAGAGCTGATTAATGACTTGTTCTATTTCTTTTTCTAAAATGGGACTATTTAAGTAATTTATTTCCTCTTCTGAACCTGGGCAATCTATATTTTTGTAGATATTCCTCCATTTCACTTAGGTTATCAAACTTATTGGCATAAAATTGGGTAAAGTAACTCCTGATTATTGCTCTAATTTCCTCTTCATTGGTGGAAAGTTCTCCCTTTTCATTTTTGAGACTAACAATTTGATTTTCCTCTTTCTTTTTTCTAATCAAATTAACTAGAGGTTTATCTATTTTGTTGGGTTTTTTTTTCATAAAACCAACTTTTAGTTTTATTTATTAATTCAATAGATTTTTTACTTTTGATTTTATTAGTCTCTCCTTTTATTTTTAGGATTTCAAGTTTGGTTTTTGATTGGGAGTTTTTAATTTGTTCTTTTTCTACCTTTTTTAGTTACAAGCCCAATTCATTGATTGTCTCTTTCTCTATTTTATGCAAATAAGCATCTAGAGATATAAAATTTCCCCTTATTACCGCTTTGGCTGCATCCCACAAATTCTGGTATGTTGTCTCATTATTGTCATTCTCTTGAATGAAATTAGTAATTGTGTCTGTAATTTGCTGTTTCACCCATTCATTCTTTAGGATGAGATTATTTAGTTTCCAATTGCTTTTTGGTCTATTTTCTCCTGGCCTTATATTACATGTGATTTTTGTTGCATCATGATCTGAAAAAAATGCATTTACTATTTCTGCCTTCCTGCATTTGATTTTGAGGTTTTTGTGTCCTAACGCATGGTCAATTTTTGTATAAGTTCCATGAACTGCTGAGAAAAAAGTAAACTCCTTTCTGTCTCCATTTAATTTCCTCCAAAGATCTATCATACCTAACTTTTCTAACATTTTGTTTACCTCCTTAATTTCTTTCTTATTTATTTTGTGGTTTGATTTATCTAGTTCTGAGAGAGGGAGGTTGAGATCCCCCACTATTATAGTTTTGCTGTCTATTTCTTTTTGCATCTCTCTGAACTTTTCCTCTAGGAATTTTCATGCTATACCACTTGGTGCATCTATGTTTAGTATTGATATTGCTTCATTATCTATGGTACCCTTTAGGAAGATACAGTTTCCTTCCTTGTCTCTTTTAATTAGATCTATCTTTATTTTTACTTGATCTGATATCAGGATTGCTACCCCTGCTTTTTTTTTGTTCACCTGAAGCATAATAGGTTCTGCTCCAGCCTTTTACCTTCACTCTGTATGTATTATTATACTTTAAATGTGTTTCATGTAAACAGCATATTGTTGGATTCTGGCTTTTAATCCAGTCTGCTATCTGCTTCCGCTTTATGGAAGAGATCATTCTATTCACATTCAATTAAAATAACTAATTCTGTATTTCCTGCCATCTTTTTTACCCTAGGATATGCTTTTCTCTTTCCTATCACTTTTCCCTCATCCCTAGTATTTTGTTTTTGCTAACCACTTCCCTCAAACAATCCTTTCCCTTTAGAGCCTCACCCCCTTTTTTACACCTTTCACTTAATTCTTCTGTTTTCCCTTCTATTAGTCTTTCCCTTTCTTTCCTCCCTTTCCCTCCTATTTCCTTATAAGGTAGGACAAGTTTCCTTTTGATACCAAGTGTATTATTCTCTCAGAGCCAAATCTGATGAGATGAAAATTAACACAGTTCTCATTCCCCTCCCTTTTTTCTCTCAATTATTATAGGTTTCTTTGCCTGTACATGTGATGTCATTTCCCTTATTTTACCTCCTTTTCCTCTTCTTCCAGTGTTATCCCTTTTCTACCTCTAATTTCTTTTTCAACTTATCATAATAATAATAATCATAATATTATAATGATCATAAAATCACAATAATGATATCATAATAATCATAATATGATAATAAAATCAACCCTCATTCTATAAGTATATCCATAACATATAGTTCTCAAGAGTTTTTTTTTCTTGTTACCTTTTTATGTTTCTCTTGAGTTCTGTGTTTGGAGATCAAATTTTTTGTTCAGTTCTGGTTTTTCATTAGAAATAGGTGAAATTCACCTATATCATTGAATGACCATCTCCTTTCCTGAAAGATAATGCTCATTTTAGCTGGATAGTTTATTCTTGGCTGTACTCCCAGTTCCTTTGCTTTCCAGAATATCGGATTCCAGGCCCTTTGATCCTTTAAGGTGGAAGCTGCTAGATCCTGGGTGATCCTAATTGTGGCTCCTCGGTATTTAACTTGTTTCTTTCTGGCTTCCCGCAATATCTTTTCCTTGGTATGACAGTTCCTAATTTTAGCCACGATATTCCTGGGAAATTCAATTTTTGGGTTTCTTTTAGGAGGTGACCAGTGGATTGTTTCAATGGTGATTTTGCCTTCTGATTCCAAAATATCAGGGCAGTTTTCTTTCATGATTTCCTGGAAGATAGTATCTAGGTTCTTTTTTTATCATGGTTTTCAGGAAGTCCAATAATCCTTAGATTGTCTTTCCTAAATCTATTTTCCAAGTCAGTTGTTTTTCCTAGGAGATATTTCATATTTTCTTCTATTCATTTTTTTTTGTTTTTGTTTGACTGATTGTTGAAGTCTTGTTGAATCATTCATGTCCATGTGTTCAATTCTAATTTTTAATGTCTTATTTTCTTCAGTTACTGTTTTTAGTTCCTTTTGCAATCGACCGATTACATTTTTTTGTTCATTGCATTCTTTTTCCATTTTATTTTGCAATGATCTCATTTTGTTTTCCCATATTTCTTCTCTCTTTTAAGATCCTTTATGCAATCTTCAAAGAAAGCCTTGTGACATGGGATCCAGCTTATGTCTCTCTTTGGGGCTTTTTCTGGAGTTGCTTTATCTTTAGGGACTCAGGATTTGAGGTCTGTTCTTCCCTCTCTCCATAAAAACTCTCTATGGTGAGAGCTCTTTTTGGTTTTTTATTCATTTTTTTTAAAGGTGTGAGGTCTGGGGCAGCTAGGTGGTGCAGTGGATAGAGCACCACCCCTGAAGTCAGGAAGACCTGAGGTCAAATTTGACCTCAGACACTTAACATGTGCTAGCTGTGTGACCTTGGGCAAGTCACTTAACCCCAACTGCCACAGCAAAAAAACCCAGCAAAAATAAATAAATAAAATAAAGGTGTGAGGTCTGTTCAAGGCAAAGGAGGGACAGTTGCTTTAACTTGCCCTGGGGCAGTTCTGCTGATTGGGTTATTTCAGGTGCTGGGCAGTGCTGCTGATTGAGTTATTTCAGGTGCTTAGCAGTTCTGCTGATTGATTGATTGCTTTAGGGTGCTGTGTAATGGCAGCTAGGTCCCGAACTCATCAGGGGTTCAGTGGTTCACAATCTACGCCTCACAAAAGGCAGATTTTCCCAACCACCTGCTTACAATCAGGACAGATTGGCCCAAGAGGCTCACAGAAGACTCCCAGGTGTGTGAAACGCACAACACCCCTGCTCAGCTCCCTGCCCCAGTCTCCCTGTGCTGCAGTTTGGATTCAGCAGACCACCCCCCTGCCCAATTAAAAGACCTGTTTTGAAGTTCTTCCAGGGTATCTTCTTCTAGAAATGTGTTGTCCTCCAGATATTGTGGATTCTTTGACTTCAAAACCAGTCTAGAGACTTCATAGGTTGTTGGTTTGAGGAGGTTACAGGGACTCATGTCTGATCTCCGCCATCTTGGCTCCACCCCCAGAAGAGGAAGGTTCAAAGGCCACAGCATCCCTTCCCTGATGTCTTAGTCCTCTTTAAGAATGGACAAACAGCAGTTCAATAAGCTTTTATTAAGTGCCAACTGGATACTAGGCTCTGTGTTAAATACCAAATATATACAAAAAATACAAAAAAACATAAGGAGTCACCCCTGAAGACGGGCAGGGCCATTTCCCTGGCCCAAATGCTTCAGGGAACACCATGAGGTGCTGCAGTACAAAGGACCAGGGACCCAGCCAAGAGGGACCATTAACTGAAGCCAACCTACTAGAGTTTCATCCTTCAAAGCCCCTCCTCCCCCAAAGCCAGCCAGCCATTAGGAGTGATGTCACCTTCCTGGAGAAGATACTGAGGACCTCCTTTTTTCTCTGTTCCCCTCTAGAAGGGTCTCCGAGCTCCTGGCAGGGTCCTGTGCCTTGGAGGGGCAGATGCAGACTTGTGAAAAGTTCTAGGGGTTTCCTAGTGTTACCTAAATGAGGGGCATGGCTCCCACTGCTAACACTGTGAGGGCCATTTGTGATTTGGATATAGGGGCTCAGATGGGGACTGGCCAAGGCCCTCTTTGAGGGGCCGGTGGAAGGGGAGGACCTTAGATGTGCACCTCACTTTTCCTCTTCCTCCTCGGGCTTCCACAATATTGTTTGGGTTATGATTTCCCCCCCACAGTGGGCACTGCTGCCCCACCACCTTCCCTTGTGTCCCCAGTGTAAGCTCCCAGACCTCAAAAGCAAGGGACATTGACCCTGAAACAGGGACCACCTGTGAATTTCATGATGTATGTGATGGGGAGGGAGGGAGGGAGGGAAAGGACAGAGGGTGGGGAACAGTCTGTGGGTGCTCATCCTAGGGC
>JAJPUD010018511.1:10218-28549 GCA_023553655.1 Myrmecobius fasciatus | reverse complement strand
GCTCTTGATGGAAGACCTGTGGTGTTATGGGAGGTTGAAGCAATTAGAAAAATGACTACAAATAGCACCAACGACATAACCTTGTTATTTATAGAGGAGAGTTTTCCATTTGGAATTTGTACAAGTTACTCTTCATGATTCTGGTGAAGACTTTTGGTAATCACATTTCTATCTGTTGTATGACTTCCTTGATTCTGATACTCTGGGAAATGTAAATGAAGTCAGGGGAATGACACTGAGTCGTGTTTGGCAGAGATCTTTCATGAGAAAAAATTGAGGGGAATCTTAAGATTGCATTTTATGGTACAGACAAAAGTAAATTTAAAAAATCAATAAACAATGGATACACTGGATTTTCATATTATTTATATTTAAGTCAATTTGTGATGTGATGTTCCTTAGAAAATTATCCCTTCCCATCATTTTCATCAGGAGTAAACTTAGTTTATTCATAGGACAATCACAAAAAAGACCTTATGTAGATGAAAAATTGTTGATATGGACATTTTGTTGATGTCCATATGCAAGTTCCTATCAGAACCTTCGCTAATAGAAGTGGGTTTTAGAAAATGCTCATGTAAATATTCTGCCATTTTATTACTTATTTACATCATGATTCTTTTAATCCTCTGGATGAATTTCAGTCATATCTCAGATTCCTTACTGACGCAAAGAGCCCAGAGTGCATTTTGCGCAATCGTTATTTCTCTAGATTGTTGCTCCCATTTAGGTGTAAAAAAGGAACTTTAGTATCTGATTTAGTATCAATCCTAAAGATAATCACCATCTTCCCTTACAGGCTCACAGATATCAAATTATAGAACAACTTCATTTTTTTCTGTCTTATAGCACAGAAGGGATTCACATTTAGGTCCTTTAGAAAGTCAAAATACTCTCCTTACAATGGACTACTTATATGGAGGGACCTAAAAACTTCATGTGACTTATAGTACTGTCCTGGGCAGGGTCTCTAAAAGGGAGAAGGCTTGGGTTTGCTCCTCCAAATTGATACTCTGTGCTTTATTGCTATTTTTACTTATCTTTTTTCGTTTTGATGAGGCAATTGGTATTAAATGACTTGCCCAGGATCACACAGCTAGGAAGTATTAAATGTCTCATGCTGGATTTGAACTAAGGTGCTCCTGATCTCAGAACTGATGTTCTAGCCACTGGGCCATCTAACTGTCCCAATTACTATCATTTTAGCTCCTCCAACTATTGCTTCTTACTACTATCCTATCCCTCTGCTATGTCTGCCCTCCACTGTTGGCAAATATCTGATATTGCCATTGTCCTCAGATTTGTTCTCCAACTACCAGTTCTGGTTTGGCTATCTCCCAGGAGATCCAGAAGCATGCTTAATTCCCCAGTGTTTGTCTTTGTTTTTCCTGTCTTCCTCCAGGGCAGCTGGGCCAAGCTATGCAAATCACTCCAGCCTGTTTCCCAGAAATCTCCCAAAGAAAGGCAGAAGGAGAAGGACCTTCCACTTCCCTTTGATTTTCCCAATCCAGGCTTCTGTGATGGAGAAAATGGGCTATGTGGTGGTGGTTACAGTAATGGTGGTAGCAGTACTAATAGCAGCAACAGGTAGCATTTATATACCTCTTTAAGGTTGCAAAGTACTTATCTAATTTAATCCTTAAAATGGCCCTTGGATATAAGTACTATGGCATTTTGTAGATGAAAAAACTGAGACTGAAAAATTTAAATGATTATCCCAGACTCTTCCATCTGAGATAAGATTTGAACTCAGTTCTTACTAAAACTTCTGTACTCTTCATCACTCCACATCCCTGCCTCAGAATTAATTATCCTGACATATTTAGAATGCCCCTTGACAGTTAAGGGAAAAAAAGGGGGGGAGGAAGGTTATAACAGTTCTGTAGTAGTAAATTGAGTTTCGATATCCTCTACATTCTTCCTAATATTAATCATCTTTTGCTTATTTAACTTACCCAAATAGATTGTTTTTACCAGGAAAACTATGAATTGTTGTGAAAATGAACCTCAGCATTCATTCTCTCTGGAGAGATCTTGTTTCATTCTGCCATCATTTAGAAAATCCAATAAACTCTGCTTGAAAGGAGATGGAGAATTAAATGGTTATTCATTAGCCTGGGAAGTTTCTTAGTCCAAGAAGTAAGAATAATAGGATGAGAAAGCAGTCCTTGTCCTTTGGTGATGTTGTTTGAGACAAAAGCATACCATTTTAGAGCTATAAGGAAATGAATCTTACTATTTTAATTTACAAATGGGAAAACTGATGCCTAGGGAGATTAAACATAGCTTGTCCCATTTCACCCAGATCATGTCAGAGCTGAGACTAGAACTCATTGATCCTGATTTGGATCCTAAGATTAGAAGATCAAAAATTTGGAACTCAAAGGGGCCAAAGAGGAAATGTAGCCCAATCCCTTCATTTTACAAATAAAAAACCGAGACCCAAGGAAAGGAAGGGATTTCACAGGACAGTGGATGTTGTGCTCAAAGGCACTTGAAGTCCATCTTGGCTCCTCATTTTACAGATGAACCAGTACCTACCATGGTTCAGACATAGTCCTGGCTCTGAGAGTATATTTAAAAAAAAAAAGAAAGAAAAAGGAGGAAAATAATCAAACAGGATTTTGTAACCCAATTTATAAATTGGGGGATGAAACACTATGTAGTCCAATATATTTGGCCAAGCACTGTCATAACTCTGGTGTAATCAAGTACATCCTTTTCAAAGGCATTCCTAATGGAGGCATAATGTGGATAGGTTATAAAACTGTGGTTTGGGAGGCCAAAAGACCTAGCTGAAATCTTGTCTCAGACAATATAAGACACTAAAAATCATTTAACTTCTGCTCACCTCAAAATAGAATATCTACCCTAGAGATAATAAATTGGCAAGTTCAAACCCAGTCTCAGATACTAGCTATGTGATTCTGGGAAAGTCATTTGCTGAGTGCCTCAGTTTCCTCATCTGTAAAATAATAATAATAATAATAACACAGATCTCCCAAAGTGGTTGTGAGGATCAAATGAGATAATCTTTGGAAAATACTTTGCCAACCTTGAAGTGCTATATAAATGCTGAAGATTATTAATATTCTCATTATGAGGCCATGCTACCTTTTGAATAACAATCCATCCTGGTTCCAGCTCATTGTGCATTTATAGCATCTGCCCAAGATAAATGGACTGATGCTCCCTTTCACTTGGCTATTTACCCAGCCATTTCTCACATGCACAGAGACCTTCTTCATCCAAGTCATTCTTCTTGTGTGGATTGCTGGGCCGATCTCCTATGAGCAGTTGTGGCTCTTACGGAGGATAATTGTGTCTGTCTATCTGCCTCATAGAGTGGTCATGAGACTCAAATGAGAGATTAGATGGACAGAGTTTTTAATCCTTAAGGCGCAATGGAAATGCCTGTTCTAACCATTGTTTTCATCATTCTAATTGATTTTGCTGTTGCCAATCTCTCTTCTGGTCCATTCTCCACACAGCTGCCCAAGTGATCCTCCTAATTTGCAAGCTGGACCATGTCACTTCCCTGCTCCATAAACTCCTAATGACCAAGTCTTTCTTACCAAATGTGTGCTCCTTGTCTTGGCTTTTCTCTGGAACCTGCCTTTCCGGCGTTATTAGCGATTATTCACATCCCCACACTCCACAGCTCAGCCAAGCTCTCCTGATTATTTCCCCTTATACACATGATACTCAAACCATCTTTGATAAGCTTTGACCAGCTATGTCTGTAAGTTTGGAAGACTCTCCTGACTTCCATCCCCATTCGGAAGCTCTTTTTTTTCCTTTAAAAACTCTATTGAAGTACACATGAAGTCTTTCTTGAGCTCTCCAGATTAACCATGCTTCCAAAATTTTTACCCAGCATTTAGCTCATAAACATTTTTATTTGGAGACACTAAGTAGTAAGGTAAAGTCCATGGCCAGGGGTCAGGAGTTCTTATGTTCAAATCTGGCTTTCAACACTTATTAGCTTCGTGACTCTGAACAAGTCACTTCACCCTATTTGCCTCAGTTTCCTCATTTGTAAAATAATCTAGAAAATGAAATGTCAGATCATTCCAGTTATCTGCCAAGAAAACTTCAAATGGGAGCCACAAAGACAAAGATATTACTTGAAAATGACTGAACAACTAAAACAAAAGCATTATCATCACTATCACCATCCTAGTTATGAGCACATCATCCACAAACAAAAATCTAATCTGAGGTTCATCCTATCTCAAGGAAAATCTTTCCTATTTGTACTTTACCTTGGATATCCTGCCCATTACATTAGTCAATATCTTTCCGTGACTTAACATGTGTATGAGGAGGGCCACTAAGACTACATAGTGAAATAGTATTTTTATAAGCAATATTCAAACACAATAGGTCTTTACATTGAACCAATCAATAAAAATCTATTAAGCACCTACTATGTGCCAGGCACGGTGCTAAAGGCTGGTGATACAAAAAGAAGCCATAAAGAGTCCCTACTATTGAGGAGCTTACAATCTAATTGGGAAAACAGCTTGGAAACAAATATATGCAGGCAAGCTATATTCAGGATAAATAAGAAATAATAAACAGAGAGAAGACTATAGAATCATGAGAGGTTGGGAAAAACTGGTCCCTATATCTATAATCAAGTATGTGATTGTGACAGTGTGATATACTGTAAAGGGTCAGTTGCGAAAGCTTGTTTCTTTTCTACTTTCAGCATGGAAACACTCTACATGTAGTTGGACTATCTTCATAAATATTCTATACAGAACAAAGTGAAATCTAGTGGTAGCAAATGAGAAATTAGTATTAAAAGAAACTCAGATATTTTGAGAGATATCCCCTATTTTTGAGGCTAAGGTCAATAAGAGCAACATTGCCCAATCATAATATGTAATCACAAGAAATATGAATTCAGTTTAAATCTCTTTCCTGTGAGATGAAGAATTGAAAGCCCACTTCCTCAGACCTATTTTCGCATTTCCATTTTTCTGTTGAGACCAATACCATTCTCCTTTTTATTGAGTTCTCTTAACTCCATCATCCTTCACTTTTCTTTTTTCATTCTTTATAGTGACTTATAGTGCTTATTGTATCTTCACAATCTCTCTCCCATCTATCTCCATCTTTTCACTCACACAGTCACCAAATGAGTGTAAGCACTGCACGTTTCTTGACTTGAGGGTAGTAATGGCCTCTGAATTTATGGAAATGTGAAGACAGAGGTAACAGAAATAGCTTCCTAAGTCATAAGCTCTCTCAAGGATGAAGGAAGAAAAAGTGAGAGAAACCTAATTTTTTTCTATAAAATATGAGGCAAGGTTCTCATTTGAGAGATTTGAAGGGGAGGGAGTCATGGGAAGTTTCAGGAGGAATAATGTGGTTTTACTCTTTACAATTTATTACTGTAAAGAATAAGTTAATAAATGACACTGAAGATTCAATTGAGGTTGCATAAAATAAAGTTATATTGGACCCATTCAGAATGATGATTTTTCTCTCCTTCATTCAGCAGAACATCCAAGGGCAATAAATGCATGGTGGAAGTGATCCAAAGATGAGGATTGACTAGATGTAATGGGTCAATAAAATAAGGTGTCTAGTGATTTGAGAGATAAGGGAAGCATCAAGTTGAGTTAGTAGATAAAGGTCAATATGGAGAGAAGAGTGACTAGTACAGGGTAAATGGCCTGGTGCAGGTGAAGAGTAAGGTTTTGTAAGATTAGGCAAAAAGTGAATAGATTGTGCCTAGATGGGGGGATAGCAAGATTCTTGAACAGTGATAGGGTATATTTGTGTGTGATAGCAAGATCAAGGACATAACCATATTTATGAGTGCTGTAGGAGTAGTTCATGAGAAGTATGTAGATTGAGAAACTGAATGGCTAGCATATTTGAGAGTCAATATATTGACTATTGAATATTGAAGTCTCCTAGTATGAAGACAGGACTTAGAGAGAAGAGAAAATTGTTAACAGGCATCAACTTATTGAGGAAGGAAGGTGAGTGACTTGAGTGCCTGATAGAACAAGTGCCAGGATTTTGATTGGTGTTAGATATGAATAGCATGAACATTAAAGGAAAAGAAGTTACTGAGTGGTGGATGAAGGGAGAGAGCCTGAAATAATAATTAGGAGCAAGGAGTATTCCAACTCCCTTGCCTTGAAGAGTGTTTTGAGGAGAATGGGCAAAGATGGCACAAGTGTTAGAAAAGAATGACCAGAGCAGGGAGCCAGGTTTTAACCATAGCTAGCAGATAGAAGGAATGGAGAGGGAAATGACTTAAGTTTATTGCCCATGCAACAAGTATTTCAGAGAGCACAGAGGAAGGGTTGGGTGATGTCTGGTTGAAATTTTGGTGTGAAAGGGTTAGGGAAATAGAAATGAGAAAGAGGGGTGTGAAATAGCATTTGAATGATAATCTATAGCCATCCAGAATTACTGGAATATTACAGGTATGACTAAATGTGAGAATATTCATTATTAAGTGGAGGCTAGAGAAGATGGAAGACCTGAAGTCAAAGGGAGAGTTGGTTTTTACACTGGAGGTTCTTCACATCCCAGTTGGCAGCAGGACTTGAAAGTTTCCTTATGTAGGTGCTTTGGGGAAGATGAAGGACACCTGGTCCAGTTCCCTTGACTTCTCTCAGGTACACAATGTGCTCAGGAGTTTGAAGGCAAAAGGTCCTAGTGTATCATTTTTTTATTATTAATTACTATCAATTGTCCTTCCTTTGGTTAGCCTTTCCCCTTTCTCTAGGCTCCAGTTTTCCCATCTGTAAAATAAGGAGTTAAATGAGCTCATCTCCAATGTTCCTCCAAGGTCTCAATTCATTGTACTAAGATCCTCAATCTTTGATGAAGTCAATATGAAAACAATAAGGCTTAGTTGTGAACCCTGTCAGGATAGAATCATCTCTTTCATCAGTCTTTTCCTCTTTATGTAGAGGAGAGACACAATTTCTGCCCAATTGTCCTTTGCAGGGGAAAACTTCCTTTCAATATCAAGGGAATCTTTCTGATTTTAAGTTTTTTAAACTTAAAAAAGGCTTTTGATATGCTGTGATAATCTTGGTTTTTAGCACTCACACAGAGTGCTTACATGATACCAAAGAGATTTAACTGAACAAAGAGCAGGAAAAACAATAGCAAGCATATCTGTCTCATCTCTTTAAAATTCAAAATCCTTTGAGAGAATTGGAATACCTGACATGTTGTGCATATACACCAAAGAGTAGAACAATGTAACAGAAAATCTCCTCTATTTAGAATCAAAAGAAATAATTTCCAATCCCTACATCTGGGGTAAGTCATTCACTTATTCCATTTAGGCAGTGATTCTCAGATCTATAAAATGAGGGTGGGGAAGTGGATAATCCATAACCATAAATAACCAAAATATCATTTAATCATTGATGGATGCTATGACTCATGGTATATGTTATAACCAGTGAGCATGACTACAATTCCTAACAAAATTATAAGGCATAATGGGATGGTGAACATCTCCACATGGATGCAATGGATTAATTCACAAATATTTGTGTTTTTTTGTGCTACAGATACAAATTACAAAAATAATACCTCTGCTTTCAAGAAGATTACATCCTACAACATTGATCAGAAATGGTCAGCATGGTTTCATCAGCTCTCAAATATGGTCTTTAACGCAACTACAAAACAATAAATAAAAAAGAATAAATCAAAGAAAGAGGACTATAGACAAATTGAATATGAATGAATATTATTGAAAAAAATTGAATATGATCTTAGCATAGAGTCTACAATATATATTATCCAAAAAATTGAAACTATGGCTAACCTGTATTGATCCCAAGGTCGCAAGCATATTTCAACATTTTTAACACAACATAACATTAATATAATTAATTATGTAAACCTCAAAATCATTTAAAAGTAAATGAAAAAAGGGCTTCAACAAAATACCTTTCATTTTTTTGTAAAAAAATCTAAAAATCATAGCTGTGAAATGATTTTTATGCATTTAAAAATTAAAGTATCTATTATATCTACAGTGAAATACTAGAAAATTTCCCAACAAAATGCAGGGATAAAACAAAAGCTATTATTCTGTAACAATTTGGCCTTTATATGGTATAATCCTAGAAATGCTAGTGGGAATAATAAGGTGTGGAAGAAATGAAAGGTGTGAACTAACAAAAATGACAAAATTATCCTTATTTGCAGATTCTCTGATGATTTGCTTTTGAAAAAAAAACCCAGAACATCAATGAAGAAACTAATTGAAAAATTAATAGTTTTTTAAAGTAGTAAAGCACAAAATAAATGTGCAAAGTCATCATTTTGTAGATCAAGGAAAAACTATAAGTACAAATAACCTGCATTTCAGCAAGGCATTTTACAAAGGCTTGTAATCTTTTGCTGTGGAACAGCTGGAGAGATCTGGGTCACACAATAATACCATTGGGTGAATTTATATATGTTGAAGGCCAGATTCAAAGAATGATGAATCATTTGTTGTCAAATAAGAAGGAAATCTCCATTGGAGCCCCCTAGTGGATTTGTGATTAGACTACATAGAGTTGTCTAACATTTGTGTTAATGACTTGAGTAAAGACATAGCTTGCTTGCTCATCAGCGTTGCAGATGGCATAAAATCCAAGACATATAACAGGCAGTAAGTGACAGAATAAGGATTCAAAAAGACCTGGATGGTATAACATCCAGCTCAAATATGATGATTCAAGATGATAATTTATGGGCATAAATATAACATCTCATATCTGGGTTTAAAAAATTTAACTTTACAAATATGAAAGAGATGTGGCTTAGAGTGGGGTTCATCTGTATGGAGTTTAGTAGACTAAAAGCTCATGAGTCAGCCATGGGATATGGCAGCCCGTCTGAGGCCACCTGGAGGAAAAAAGAGTTCAAATCCTGCCTCATACACTTACTAGGTATGTGACTCTGGCCAAATGACAGTCTCTGTCTCAATTTCCTCATCTGTAAAATGGGAATAATAATAGCATCCACCTATAGCAATAAGATCAAATGACATAATATGTATGAAGCTCTTTTCAAAGCTTAAAGTACTAGCCACATGTTCACTATTCTGGGTTTTAAGTGAAAAGGTCTCAAGGTTATGTTACATGAGCAAGAGTTTAAGGAAGGGGGTTATTTTGGATGAAAAAAAAAGAAAATTCAGGAGGGCAATGATAGCTGTCTTCAAATATCTGAGGGATTATTTCCTGCAATAGGGAATGTGTCTGTTATGCTTGGCCCAACTGGGATGAACTAAGAACACTGGTTTCAAGTTGGAGAGAGGTAGATTTCAGCTTAACCTGAGGCAAGAGAGCCTAATGATGAGATATGTGCAATAGTGGAATGACTCCTTCAGAAGGTGCTGGGTTTCCGCTCCTTAGAGGCCTTCAAGCAAAGAATGGGTGACTTCTTCTGGGAAGAGAAATTCATGTTCTAGAATGGGATCAGAAAGCCTTGGAATTTTTGCCCAACCCCAAGGTTCTTTGATGACATTGTCCTAAAGCATATCATAAGTTGTTCATGTTTGGTGGTGATTTATATGCTCAAATAAAAGAGGAAATGGGATTAAAGGGTAGAGGGAATCAGTAGTTGTTAGCCAAGATACCTGATTTCTAGGCTTTTCTCTTTTTCCACATACCTGTGTGACCAGAGGCAAGTTACAACCCCTATGGGTCTTTGCTAGGAATCATAATGAGTCCAGATTTCCAGAAATGGACTGACTACAGGAGATAACTTCTCTGAATAGGTTTCAAAAAGCATTCTCCCAAGTATGGTACGATTAATTAAAAAGCCTCATAAGACCTAGCAAGACATTCCTCTGGAAGAAACAAGCAGGGGCAGGAAAGCTCTCTTTGCTTTGGCCGACTGACTTACATGATGTAGAAAAGCAGTTAAATAAAAAGACTTAGTCTCCCCACCCCCACTATAATGGCAAATAAAATGTAAAACTTCACTTATTTTTGTTGAGGCAATTGGAGTTAAGTTACTTGCTCAGGGTCACATAGCTAGAAGTGTGTGAGGTCAGATTTGAACTCAGGCCCTCCTGACTTCAGGGTTCGTGCTCTATCCACTGTGCCACCTAGCGGCCCACAAGATATAAAACTTTAAACACGGATCTTAATAGAGCTGAATTGAAGAGTTCCCAAAGGTATTTAAAAGTCACTTGGACACTCAAAAGAGCTTCATCTCTCTTGATTGATAATGATATTAGCCCAAAACCAGCAGTGGGCATCTCTATCCCTGCTCCCAGGAAAGAAACCACACATATTGCCAGAAATAAGACAGAGACTTTAGGGATATATAATTTTAGACTTGTTTTTACACTAAATCTAGCAAAAAAAAAATGAGGGAGTGGGGAGAAATGCAATGTCTTATTTTTATTATTTTTTCTTTTTATTATGAACTTAATTATCAACAAAAACAAATATTCCAAGACATAAAAATTGATAAGAAAGATTACATATAAAAGTGAAATTTTTATATGCCTTTTGTTTTAGTATATAAATATACATCATATATATATACATATATATATATAATTGAATTGTCCTTTTTTACCTCCTTCTAAATTTTTGATCTTCTCTGTGTATTTGTAAAAATATTTTATTGATATTCTTTTATTTCAGGCCCTGAGACATAATAGATAATTAATAAACATGTATCATTTTCTTCCTTCTTTTTCCACTTTGTCTCTGTCTTTCTCTGTGTGTCTCTGTCTTTCTGTCTCTCTGTCTCTGTTTCTATCTCCCCTCTCTCTCTTCCTTCCCCCCTCCTTCCCTTCCTTGTAGTCTTTTCTTTCTTTCTTTCTTTCTTTCTTTCTTTCTTTCTTTCTTTCTTTCTTTCTTTCTTTCTTTCTTTCTTTCTTTCTTTCTTTCTTTCTTTCTTTCTTTCCTTTCTTTCTTTCTTTTTCTTTCTTTTTCTGATTTGCTATTTGATATGTGAGACTACAAGGCAAGTCATTGAACATTTTGAGCCTCAATTTCCTCATTTGCACAGTGGTACAGTATAGATGAAATGAGATAATCTTCATTAAATGCTATGTAAATATTTACTATTATGATTTATGTAAATATCTCTAACTCCTTTAATTATAACAAATTATATTTAGTTATAACAAAACTAACATTTATATATCATCAACTACATGCCAGGCATTGTACTAAGTATCTGGAAATTATTGTGTATTTGATCCTCACAACAACCCAGGCACAGGTGCTATTATTATCCCTATTTTACACTTGAGGAAACTGAGCCAGATAGCAGAGAAGTGACTTACCCAATGACACACAATTAGTAAGTTTCTACAGTGGAATTTGAACCCAGGTCTTCCTGACCCATTTAAACAGACATGCCTCACTTTAAATTTTAAGTCCTTTCTCTGACGATCAATTCTGATGGACATGGCTCTAATCAACAATGAAATGTTTCAAACCACCTCCAATTGTTCACTGAAGAAAGCCATATACACCCAGAGAGAGGGATGCGAAATGTGGACCACAACATAACATTCTCATACTCCTTGATTGATGTTTGCTTACATTGTGTTTCCTTTATCTGATATATCGTTTGTGTAGATAAGATTTTTCTTGCACACCAATGATAAGTTTGGAAATATGTATACATATATTCGATTTGCCAATATTTTAACATAATTAACATGTAGTGGATATCCTGCCATCTAGGGGAGGTGTGGGGAGTTGGGGGGAAAATTTGTAACAGAAAGCTATGTAAGGGTTAGTGTTGAAGAATTACCCACACATATGTTATGCAAATAAAATAAAAAGTGAAAAAAAGTCCTTTCTCTACAAGCCACCTGTGTTATAGAGCATTTATTGTTATATCTCATCTAATCTACAAACAGTAATTAAACATCTCTGATGTGCCTTGCACAGAAGTTTGTCAATGTCACATAGTATATAAATTTTTTTGTTTTTGGTAGAAGTATTTTTATTTATTTTCATAGTATTTTATTGTCCCAAATAATACATGTAGAGATAGTTTTCAACATTCATTTTTGTAAAACGTGGTGTTCCAAGTACAATCTGATATAGGTTAAAGATGTACAAGTCTTTTAAACTTATTTCCATATTTCTCATGTTATACAATAAAAATCAGATCAAAAGGGAAAATATTCAAGAAAGAAAAAAAAACAAAGAAACAAGAACAAAGGTTTTCACTATGTTTTGATGCACATTTTGTCTCCATAGTTTCTCTCTTTGGATGTAGATGACTATGCATCTCAAGTCTATTGGAATTGCTTTGAATCACCTCATTGTTAAAGAGAGCTAAGTCCATCAATGTTGAACATCACATAATCTTGTAAGTATATTAATTTTGAAGGAAGTATTCAATCACAGATCTCCTGACTCTCACTTCATTGCTATTTCTAGATCACATTGTTTTGTTTTGTTTTCTCAATTAGCCAGATGATATTCCAAATCTTCCTAAGACAATTCAAATTTTTGAAAGCGATCCAGTTTCCTGACATGGCACTGGTGTATTGTCCAAGTTTCACAGACCTACAACAATGAACTTAGCAGAAAAACTATGTAGAACTTCAGTTTGCTCATCAGTACCTCTCCCCTCTCATACTTTCCTTCAGAGTCTCCTAAACACCGAGTTAACTCTGGCAATGTGTGTGTCAATCTTATCAATGAGAATATCTCTGGAAAGTATACTGTCAAGATAAGAGAACTTATCAACAGCATTCAAAACCTCACCATTTATTATAACTGATGGTTCCACATATGGATGGTGTTGTGCTGGCTGATGGAGGACCTGTGCCATCATACAACAAAGAATTGATCCATACTTTGTTGGACCTCAGCTTTGGAGACTGCATTGAGGGCACCATCATCTGCAAACAAAATAAATCATGCACTGACACTCCTTCCACTTTTGTTTTGACTTGTAGCCTTTTCAAGTTGAAAAATCTACCATCAGGGCAGTAGCTGATTTTGATCCCATATTTGTCTTCATTGAAGGCATTTGACAACATGGCTCAAAACATCCTGCTACAAAGCATGGGAGCAAGCCCACAGCCTTGTTTTACTCCATTGGTGACTGGGAAAGCTCAAGAGAACCGCCCTTTTCCAGAACCCGGGCAAATGTGTCATCATAAATTGATGTACTAGAATGATGAACTTGAGTGCTGATTTTATTCCAGGTGAGATTTACAAGGTGAGGGTCCAACACTTATATAAAGGCTGACTGAAATTTTTTAGATTATTTGACAAGAGCAAGTTATGCTCCAGGAGTTCAAGGGTGCCTCCATTTTCCATTTTTATAAAGGTAAGGTAAATAGATTCCCTGTGACACTCACAGAAGGGTCGCTGTCTCAGTCATTGCTGGCAAGATTATTGCCAGAATCCTCCTTAATGGACTTATTCTATACCCAGAAAAAGGTTATTTACCATCAGTGTGACTTCAGAAGAGGCTGAGGAACAGTGGACATGGTGTTTACTGCCTGACAACTCTAGGAGAAATTCCAGGAGCAGAGCAGATGTCTGTATACAACATTTATAGATCTGAGCCAGGCCCCTTTGTGAGGGCTTATGGGAAAAAAATTATGTCAAAAAGATTCTCAATCAGCAACCTATTTTAGATGTTCTTTTTCTGTCTCACTACCAAAGTATAAAAAACTTAGACTTGATATTTCTTCTTAGATGGTAAGACAAAGGGTGAGCTGGAAGGAACAGAGCTGGAACTCACCTCCCTCCTTGAACTGAGTGGTTTCAGAGACATCCGTGAACCCAACAAGCCACCTTGTTTTCTCCCTAGGTCCTTCTTCAAGTTGGGAAAGAGGGCTGGGAAGTCAGAATTCATGGGGACTGGTAACATGGGGACAGAAAAAGAGCAACCAGACCATACCCAACTACCACGGAGGTTGTTCTGTCAGTTGTTTTGAACTCAGAGCACATTTTCCCATAGAAATGATACTATGAAGGGTAGTTAGGTTCCCAGGCTAGGCCACAAAAGCACCACAATGTGACTTATTACTATAACTTTGTTATGAAAACTAGTCAGAAATGATACTCTAGCCAGGCTAGTAATTAAACAAAACAGAGAAACAAAATTGAATAAGAAATAGGTTTCTGTCCCTTGAAAGCTGTGGCTTGGAGAGAAATAAGCTGAATTACAGGAGAAGGAGGAGGTAGAAGGACAGACTAAAAGGAGCATGTTTTTCAGTGTGGTAGCATTGGTTCCTTTGAGCCAATTTCATTTTTAGAAATGATCCCAAAACAGAAAAGAAAAAAGAAATAGGGAAGAGGGCATAAGCCTATATTTGTGACAAGTGGGTCCCCTCCATCCCATCCTACTTAATGTAGGTAATAAGATGCTTATGATCTGGTACCTTTATCAGATGAGAACAACTTTTTGAATTACAGAACTAATCAACCAAAAGTCTAAACTGGTGTGAACAATTCCTAAGCACCTCTATGGAATTGATCAACCTGTGGCATAAATTAGGTGTGAACAAGCTTTTAATCAGATTGGGAGAAGTGAAATGTCTCTAACCATTGGAAGAAATCAGACTAGAATGCGTTAGAGATATGGTGGGATTTCTGGAAAGAGTTAGACACAGCTCTGGGCCAATATAGAGGGATTTCAACTGAAATCAAGCATCAGGAATGCTTTGAAGAGTCAGACTCAGTTGCTTATAGCCAGAGAGGAGCAAAGATCCTAAAGGGAGGGGGGTGTCTCACTCCTCCCACCCACATTGACCAGTGAACTATGTTGAATGCTAAAAGAGCAGAAAATTTGGGTTAAACATCTAGGTCCCCAGAAACACAGCAGCAGCTAGGCTGGGGGTTAGATGCTGTACTGAGGACAAACCAAGCCCCCTGAAGACAAGAAGCCTCAGAACTCTACATGGGCACCCACCCTCAGAGCCCATCTGCTTTCCTAAGCATAGAAGACTACCCCTAAATATAATGTAATGAGAATTCTATAGAGGGAGATAACAACTCCCCATTACCAGAAGCTGTGACCTAAGTTTAAACCCATTTTCCTCAGAAATATTTGTGCATGGATTTTTTTTATTCTTAGTATATGACCTTGGTAAATAGCCATTTACTCTGACTCTGCCTTTTGTCTTTCTTTGCATCCCCAGGACTTAGCATAATATCTAGCACATAGCAGGTGCTTAAGCAATGAATTCATAATTGATAATGAACACACAGAATTCAGGCTTATGAGTAATCATATCACAAAGACCTCTCCTGCCTTCTGGGGCATGAGTTCTTTAATAAGAATGGGAGCTGGTTGAGTGAGTAGAAAATAGATAAACATTTGAAAAATAAACAACCTGAAGTTTGTGAAATAGGGAAGATGAAGAAAAAGGAGGGAAGATTAACAACAGAGAGTAATATGTGTGGCAAAATTTCTTTACTCACTGATAAAGGAAGAAGAAGAAAAGAAGTGGTAGAAAGAGACATTGGATAAATTTCCCACAACACACAGTATGCACTCCATACTTATTCTGACAGTGTAATTTCTTTCCCATGGGGATAAAAGGGTATTTATGGGCCAAAGACATATGATATTAAACTATTCAGTACCAATGAAGCTACATTGATTAGTGATCACATAGTCTATTTATACCATGTTAATGTTGTGAGATTCTTAGCCAAGTTCCCCCCCCAAAAAAATGTGGAGATTCAATTTAACATGTTGGAGGCATTCTCCTGGTTATTTTGATATTTTCTGAATATGAGTACAATATCTGGTAACTCTAGCTTTTTGAATGATCCAAGCAACTTTTATGGTCATACTTTTTATGATACTTTAATTATTTTTAAATTTAAAAAGGTTTATTTATTCTCTTTCCTATATCAATCTCCACTGAATAAAACTAAAAATTAAACCCCTGCAACAGATGTGTCCAGTCAAAATCAAATTCTCACGCTGACCACATTCAAAATATATGTGCCTTGACTTTTTTTCCTTTCAGGGCTGATTGGATAAGAAAGAAAGATGTGTCCTGCACCGTAAGCCTATTACCTCCCTGGCCAGATATCTAGGGTATTTTTCAATACTAGTCCTCTGCTTAGGTCATGAGATTTTTTTTAATGTTGCTTCTATGTGAAAGTCATCCTTGGCAATAAGCATCAAAATAGTTATGTTTATCTTGCATCCCTTTGGTTGTTTAGTGCCCTGGCAATTGTAATTATCTTGTGTTCCATGATTAGATAAATAATAACAATTCTTCACATTTCTCTAGTGTTTATCAATTAATGGAACATTTTACTCAAGAAAGATTTATGAAGAAGGCAGTAGCAAATATTCTCATTTTACAGAAGAGAAAATACCATGGGGTATTGGCAAGTTACTTTTCTAATTTATAAAACCTGTATAACAGAATAAATCTCATCTATTTCCAATACTTGTTACTGGCATGTCCTAGGTAAGCCTCGAACTCAATTTCCTTATCTGCAAAATCAGTATAATAATAGCATGTAACTCATATGTTGGTTATTTTGAGAATATACTATATCTAATATAGAATAAGAAATTTGATTTGAAAATTTCCAACTGCTGCATAAATATTAGCTAATGTCATCATGATTGTCATCGGATAGACATATGAGTATAATTTTTTTAATGTAGACTGTATAGGAGCCAAGAACTCTGAGTGGTCCCTCAAATCAACAGCAGATAAAATCTCTGAACTGGTTTTTGAATGGCAGAACCCAAAGATATTGGGAGTACAACAAATTTCCAGAAGAAGATACTATGGAAGAAATTCAGACAAGATCTATTTCAATCAGGCAATGTGAAACCCTGCTGAGCCCAGACCACAGCACAGGGAGCCTGGGAAAAGAAGCTGGGGTGGGGATCCAGGGCTCTGTGGAATGTACTGTAAGGCTCTTAGGCTACTCTGTCTTGGTTGAAAGCCAGTGGTTCAGCAGATTTGCTTTGAGACACTCAAAAGCAAATACAAAAGGCAAATTGTGAGCCACTAAGTCCCTGAAGAAAAAGGACTTGGCCATGCCTACTCAACATCATCAGTCAGCAGAATTGGCTCCAGGGCAAACTAAAGTGGCTGTCACCCCTTTGCCTTAAGAGCAGACCTCAACTTTAAAAAATGAGCAAAAAAGCAAAAAGAACTCTGACCATGGACAACATTTATGGAGCAAGAGAAGAACAAACCTCACACCCTGAGAATCCTTAAAGGCAAATCAGCCCCAGATGAAGCCCCAACAAGTGATATGAGTTGGTCCCCATTTGACAAAGCTCTCTTGGAAGAATTCAAAAAGGATTTTAAAAGAGAGTTAGAAGAAAAATGGGGGAAAGAAATTAAATCATTGTAAGAGGATATGAAAAAGGAAAAACAGAAATTATTTGAAGAAAACTCATTAAAAAGATTTGATGAAATGGAAAAAGCATATAATATCTATATTTATCTATCTATCTATATTGCAAAATAGATATATGAAAAATGAACCAATTAATTGAAAAACACAATCTATGAAATGGAAAAAAAATGCAATGGACAGAATACCTCAATTGGCCAAATGCAGAAGGAGATAAAAAGCTAACTGAAGAATGTAATTCACTAAAAAATTAGAATTGAACAAATGGAAGTGAATGATTCAATGAGACTTCAAGAATCAGTCAAACAAAACTAAAAAAAAAATGAAAACATAGAAGAAAATGTAAAATACCTCATTGGAAAATAACTGACCTGGAAAAAAATGATCTGGGAGAGACAATCTAGCAATTATTGGTCGTCATGAAAATCATGATGAAAAAAGAGCATATACATCATCTTTCAGGAAATTATCAAGGAAAACTGGCCAGATGTCCTAGAATCAGAGGATAAATTAGCCATTGAAAGAATTCACTGATCATTTCCTAAAAGAGAGCCCAAAATGAAAACTCCAAGGAACATTGTAGCTACATTTCAGAATTATTAAATCAAGGAGAAAATATTGCAAGCAACCAGAAGAAAACAATTCAGATATTGATGAGCCCAATGAGGATGGCCAAGAACCTACCAGTTTCCACTTTAAATGATTGAAGGACCTATAATCTGATATTTGGAAAAGCAAAAGAACTTGGATTGCAGCCAAGAATCAACTGTCCAGCAAAACTGATCTTCATTTTTTAGGGGAAAAGATGGACATTCATTGAAACACATGAATTTCATCTATTCTAATGAAAATACCAGAGCTGACAAGAAAATGTGATCTTCAAATACAGAACTCAAGGGAACCATAAAAAGGTAAAAAAAAAAGAAAGAAAAAATTAACTTTCTCTTAAATGTTAAAAAGCTTATATCCCTATATGGTAAGATGATATATATATA
>JAJPUD010018511.1:0-10118 GCA_023553655.1 Myrmecobius fasciatus | reverse complement strand
TATATATATATATATATATATATATATATATATATATATATATATATACACACACATATATATATATACATATATATGTGTGTGTGTGTAACTCTTGAGATCAGAATCTGAGTATTCTTAGAGGTTGCAGATATAATTTGATTTTATTATGATGATTTAAGAAAGGAACTACAGGAGGAAAAGTGATTCTACTGGGAGAAGAGGAAAATAGAGGTAAAATGGGGCAAATTACATCTCAGAGCAGACAAAAAAAGACCTATTGCTGCTGAGGCAAAGAAGGGAGGGGATGAACATTGTGTGAATGTTGCTTTCATCAGATTTGTCTCAAAGACAGAATATTAGAAACATTTAGCTTCACAGAGAAACTTGTTTTACCATAGAGGGAAGTAGGAGGAGAAGGGGGAAAGGAAGGGAGGAATCTAATAGGAAGGGAGAACAGTAGTAGAAGAGGAAAGGTATAAGAAAAGCAGGGAGACTACAAAAGAGGAGGGCTATTTGAGGGAGAAGGTGATCTGTTTTTTTTTTATTAATACTTTTTATTTGCAAAACAAATGTATAGGTAATTCCTAAACATTAACCCTTACAAAGCTTTCTGTTACAAATTTTCCCCCCTACTCCCCACCCCTCCCCTAGATGGCAGGATATCCACTACATGATAATTATGTTAGAATACTTAAGAAATAGGATATATGTATAGTTATTGCCACACATCATTTTTTGTGCAGGAGAAATCGTATCTACAAGAAAGAATAATCAGATAAAGGGAATACAATGCAAGCAAACCTCAATAGAGATCATGAAAATGTTATGTTGTGGTCCACATTTCACATTCCTCTCTCTGGGTGTATATGGCTCTCTTCACCGAACAATTGGAACTGGTTTGAAGCATTTCATTGTTGATTAGAGTCATGTCCATTAGAACTGATCCTCATATAGTGTTGTTGTTGCCGTGAATAATGATCTCCTGGTTCTGCTCATTTCACTGAGCATCAGTTCATGCAAGTCTCTCCAGGCCTCTATGAAATCGTCCTGCTGGTCGTTTCTTACAGAGCAATAATATTCCATAACATTCATATACCATAATTTATTCAGCCACTCTCCAATCGATGGGCATCCATTCACTTTCCAGTTTCTAGCCACTACAAAAAGGGCTGCCGCAAACATTCTTCCACATGTGGGGCCCTTCCTTCTTTCATGATTTCATTGGGATATAAGCCCAATAGAAATGCTGCTGGGTCAAAGGGTATGTATAGTTTGATAACTTTTTGAGCACAGCTCCAAATTGCTCTCCAGAATGGTTGGATCCATTCACAGCTCCACCAACAATGCATCAGTGTCCCAGTCTTCCCACATCCCCTCCAACATTCATCGTTATCTTTTCCTGTCATTTTAGCCAATATGACAGGTGTGTAGTGGTACCTCAGACTTGTCTTAATTTGCATTTCTCTGATCAATAGTGATTTGGAGCACCTTTTCATATGATTATAAACAGTTTTAATTTCATCATCTGAAAAGTGTTCATAACCTTTGACCATTTATCAATTGGAGAATTGATTGAATTCTTATAAATATGAGACAATTTTCTATACATTTTAGAGATGAGACCTTTATCAAAACCCTTAAATGTAAAGATGATTTCCCAATTTGATGTTTCCCTCCTAATCTTGTCTGCATTAGTGTTTTTTTTTTTTTTTTTGGACAGAAACTTTTTAACAATATAATCAAAATTATCTATCTGGTGTTCAATTAAGAGTTCCAGATCTTCTTTGGATATGAATTTATTCCATCTCCACAGGTCTGAGAGGTAAACTATCCTATGTTCCACTAATTTGGTTATAATATCACTCTTTATATCCAGATCATGAACCCATTTAGATCTTATCTTGGTGTGCGGTGTTAGGTGTGGGTTCAGCCTTAATTTCTTCTACACTAGTTTCCAATTTTGCCAGAGGTTTTTGCTGAATAGTGAGTACTTATCCCAAAAGCTGGGGTCTTTGGGTACATCAAACACTAAATTGCTAACATTATTACCTAGCTTGTCCTGATATCCTATCCTATGCCACTGATTGACTGCTCTATTTCTCAGCCAGTACCAAATGGTTTTGATGACCGCTGCTTTATAATATAGTTTTAGATGTGGTACAGCAAGGCCACCTGGAGAAGGTGATCTGTGACAAAATATGGGAGAGGAGGGAAAGGGGGAAAAAGAGAAAAATATAAGTGGGGATAAAAAGATGGCAGGAAATACAGAGTTACTAATTTTATATGTGAATGGGAATGGGATGAATTCTCCCATAAAACAGAAGTGTATAGCAGACTGAATTAAAAGCCAGAATTGTACAATTTTTGGTTAACAAGAAAATCATTTAAAAAAGGGTGATACATTTAAAGTAAAGGTAAAAGTCTCGGGCAGAAGCTATTATGCTTCAGCTGAGGTAAAAAAAAAAAAGCAGAGCTAGCAATCGTGATCTCAGATCAAGCAAAGCAAAAATAGGCCTAATTAAAAGAGATACCGAAGGAAAATGCATTCTACTTAAAAGTACCATAGATAATGAACAATATTAATACTAAACATATATGCACCAATTGGTATAGCATCCAAATTCCTAGAGGAGAAGTTAAGATAGCTGCAAGAAGAATTAGATTATAAAACTATACAAGTGGGGCAATCTCATCCTTGCTCTCTCAGAACTAGATAAATCCAACTACAAAATAAATAAGAAAGAAGTTAAGGAGGTAAATAGATTTCTAGAAAAGTTAAGAATGGGGGAAGCTAGGTGGTGCAGTGGATAGAGCACTAGCCCTGAAGTCAGGAGGACCTGAGTTAAAATCTGGTCTCAGACACTTGACATTCCCTAGCTCTGTGACCCTGGGCAAGTCACTTAACCTCAATTGCCTCAGCAAAAAAAAAAAAAAAGAAAAAAAAGAAAAGAAAAGAAAAGTTAGAGATGATAGATCTTTGGAGAAAATTGAATGAGGACAAAAAGGAATATACTTTTTTCTTGGCCTAATAAATTGACCATGTATTTAGAACATAAAAACCTCAAAATCAAATGCAGAAAGGCAGAAATAGTAAATGTATTTTTTTTCAGATCATGATGCAATAAAAATTACATGCAATAAAAGGCCAGGGGAAAATAGACCAAAAGATAATGGGAAACTACATAACCTAATCTTAAAAAATGAGTTGGTGAAGCAAAAAATACACACCATCAATAATTTCATCCAAGAGAATGACAATGAGACAACATACCAAATTTTGTGGGATATAGCCAAAGTGATGATAAGGGGAAATTTTTATCTCTAGATGCTTATTTAAATAAAAGAGAATTAGAAGAGAAATGAATTGGTCTTGCAACTAAAAAACTAGAAAAAGAACAAATTAAAAGCCACCAATTAAATAACAAGTTTGAAATTCTAAAAATAAAAGGGGAAATTAATAAATGGAAAGTAAGAAAATGAATTAATAAAACTAAGAGTTGGTTTTATGAAAAAAAAAACCCAACAAAATAGATAAACCTTTAGTTAATTTGATTGGAAAAAGGAAAGAAGAAAATCAAATTGTTAGTCTCAAAAATGAAAAGGGAGAACTTTCTACTAATGAAGAGGAAATTAGAACAATATTTAGGAGTTATTTTGCCCAATTAACTGTCAATAAATATGATAATATAAATGAAATGCAGGAATATCTATAAATATATAGAATGCCCAAATTAACAGAAAAGAAAATAAATTACTTAAATAGTCCCATTTTAGAAAAAGAAATAGAACAAGCTATTAATCAACTCCCAAAGAAAAAATTTACAGAGACAAATGGATTTTCATGTGAATTCTACCAAACATTTAAACAACAGTTAATTCCAATATCATGCAAACTAGTTGAAAATATAGAGAAAGAAGGAGTCCAACCAAATTCTTTTTATGATACAGATGATACTGATATCTAAACCAGATAGGGTGAAAACAGAGAAAAAAAATATAGACCAATTTCCCTAATCAATATTTGTTCAAAAATTTTAAATAAAATATAACAGAAAGTCATCCCCAGGATAATATATTATGGGAAAGTAGTATTTATACCAGGAATGCAAGGCTGGTTCAATATTAGGAAAACTATCAGCATAATTGACTATATCAATAACCAAACTAACAAAAACATATGATTATATCAATAGATGCAGAAAAATAATTTGATAAAGTCCAACACCTATTCCTATTAAAAACACTAGAGAGTTAGCATAATCAATTATATTAATAACCAAATTAACAAAAACCATATGATTATCTCAATAGATGCAGAAAAAGCCTTTGATAAAATCCAACACCCATTCCTATTAAAAACACTGGAAAGTATATAAATAAATGGGCTTTTCCTTAAAATGATTAGTAGTATCTACTTAAAACATTCAGCAAGCATCATATGTAATGGAGTCAAACTGAACCATTTCCAGTAAGATCAGGAGTGAAACAAGGCTGCCCACTGTCACCATTATTATTTAATATTGTCTTAGAAATGTTAGCTTTGGCAGTAAGAGAAAAAAAAGAGATTAAAGGAATTAGAGTAGGTAATGAGGAAACCAAATTATCACTCTTTGCAGATTACATGATGATATACATAGAGAACCCTAAAGACTCAACTAAAAAACTACTAGAAACAATTCACAACTTTAGGAAAGTTGCAGGATACAAAATAAATCTACATAAATCATCAGCATTTTTATATATTACCAATAAAGTTCAGCAGCAAGAGATACAAAAAGAAAGTCCATTCAAAATAATTGTTGATAGTATAAAATATTTGGGAATTTATCGGCCAAGGGAAAGTCAGGAACTATACAAACTAAACTAGAAAACACTTTCCATACAAAGAAAATCTGACCTAGTCAATTGGAAAAACTCAAAATGCTCATGGGTAGGCCAAGCGAATATAATAAAAATGACAATACTACCCAAACTAATTTACTTATTTAGTGCCCTATCAATCAAACTCCTAAGAAATTATCTTACAGATCTAGAAAAAATAGTAGCAAAATTCATTTGGGAGAACAAAAGGTCAAGAGTTTCAAGAGAATTAATGAAAAAAAAAGGCTGCTGATGGTGGACTTGCTGTACCAGATCTAAAACTATATTACAAAGTAGCAGTCATCAAAACCATTTGGTACTGGCTAAGAAATAGAGTAGTCAATAAGTGGAATAGGATAGAATCACAAGACAAACTAGGCAATAACTATAGCAATTTAGTCTTTGATAAACCGAAAGACCCCAGCTTCTGGGATAAGTACTAAATATTTGACAAAAACTGCTGGGAAAATTGGAAACTAGAGTGGAAGAAAATAGGGCTTGACCCACATCTAACACCACATACCAAGATAAGATCTAAATGGGTTCATGATCTGGATATAAAGAGTGATATTATAAGTAAATGAGAGGAACGGAATATAGTTTACCTCTCAGACCTATGGAGATGGAATAAATTTATGTCCAAAGTAGAACTGGAACTCTTAATTGAAAACCAGATAGATAACTTTGACTACATTAAGTTAAAAAGTTTTTGTACAAACAAAACCAATGCAGTCAAGATTAGGAGGGAAGCAATAAATTAGGAAATCATCTTTACATTTAAGGGTTCTGATAAAGGTTTCATCTCTAAAATATATAGAGAATTGTCTCATATTTATAAAAATTCAAGCCATTCTCCAATCAATAAATGGTCAAAGGATATGAACAGACAATTTTCAGAGTATGAAATTAAAACTATTTGTAGTAATATGAAAAGGTGCTCCAAATCACTATTGATCAGAGAAATGCAAATCAAGACAACCCTGAGGTACCACTACACACCTGTCAGATTGGCTAAAATGACAGGAGAAGTTAATGATGAATTTTAGAGGGGATGTGGGAAGGCTGGGACACTGATGCATTGTTGGTGGAGCTGTGAACGGATACAGCCATTCTGGAGAGCAATTTGGAACTATGCTCCGAAAGTTATCAAACTGTGCATACCATTTGACCTAGCAGCATTTCTATTGGGCTTATATCCCAAAGAAATCATAAAGGAAGGAAAGGGCCCCACATGTGGAAGAATGTTTGCGGCAGCCCTTTTTGTAGTGGCTAGAAACTGGAAATTGAATAGATGCCCTTCATTTGGAGAATGGCTGAATAAATTATGGTATATGAATATTATGGAATATTATTGTTCTGTAAGAAATGACCAGCAGGACAATTTCAGAGAGGCCTGGAGAAACTTGCATGAACTGATGCTGAGTGAAATGAGCTGAACCAGGAGATCATTATACATGGCAACAACAATAGTGTATGACGATCAGTTCTGATGGACATGGCTCTCTTCAACAATGAAATGTTTCAAACCACTTCTAATTGTTCACTGAAGAAAGCCATATACACCCAGAGAGAGAGATGTGAAATGTGGACCACAATATAACATTCTCATACTCTTGATTGATGTTTGCTTACATTGTGTTTCCTTTATCTGATATGTCTTTTGTGTAGATATGATTTTTCTTGCACAACAGTGATAAGTTTGGAAATATGTATACATATATTCGATTTGCCAACTATTTTAACATAATTAACATGTAGTGGATATCCTGCCATCTAGGGGAGGGGTGGGGAGTTGGGGGGGGGAAATCTGTAACAGAAAGCTATGTAAGGCTTAATGTTGAAGAATTACCCATACATATGTTTTGCAAATAAAATAAAATTAAAAAAAAGAATTTCCCAAAATGTTTACAATAAACCATATGAAATTCAAAAAAATAAAAATAAAAATAAAAACACTAGAGAGTATAGAAATAAATGAAGTATTCCCTAAAATGATCAGTAGTGGGGCAGCTAGGTGGCACAGTGGATAGAGCACCAGACCTGAAGTCAGGAGGACCTGAGTTCAAATGTGGTCTTAGACACTTAACATTCCCTAGCTGTGTGACCCTGGGCAAGTCACTTAACCCCAATTGCCTCAGCCAAAAAGCAAAAATAAATAAATAAATAAAATAAAAATAAAATAAAATTATCAGTAGCATATATTTAAAACCATCAGCAAGCTAGAACCATTCCCAATAAGATCAGGAGTGAAACAAGGCTGCCCACTGTCATCATTACTATTTAATATTTTTTTAGAAATGTTAGCTTTTTCAATGAGAAGAAAAAGACAGTAAAGGAATTAGAGTAGGTCATGAGGAAACCAAATCATCACTCTTTGCAGATGATTCGATGTTATACTTAGAGAACCAACTAAAAAACTTTCTAGATACAATTCACAACTTTAGCAAAGTTGTAGGATACAAAGTAAATCCACATAAGTCAGCAGCATTTTTATATATTACCAACAAAGTTCAGCAGCAAGAGATACAAAAAGAAATTGCATTCAAAATAACTATAGATAATATAAAATATTTGGGAGTCTTTCTGCCAAGGCAAAGTCAGGAACGATATGAAAACTACAAAACACTTTCCACAAAATAAAATCAGATCTAATCAATTGTAACAATATCATATGCTCTTGAGTTCAAATCTGGCCTCAAACACTTAACACTTCCTAGCTGTGTGACTGTGGGCAAATCACGTAACTTCAACTGCCTTAGAAAAAAAAAATATATATATATATATATATCAGGTTTTCTTGGGTAGGCCAATTAAATAAAATAAAAATGACGATGCTACCAAAATTAATCTACTTATTCAGTGCCATACCAATCAAATTCCCATGAAATTATTTTACAGATCTGGAAAAAATAATAACAAAAATCAACTGGAAGAACAAAAGGTCAAGATTTCAAGGGAATTAATGAAAAAAATGCCAATGAAGGTAGCCTAGCTGTGCCAGATCTAAAACTATATTAGAACGCAACAGTCATCAAAACCATTTGGTACTGGCTAAGTAACAGAATAGTCGATCAGTGGCACACAGGACAAAATAGTCAATGACTATAGTAATCTAGCGTTTGACAAACCCAAAGACCTTAGCTTTGTGGATAAGAACTCACTATCTGACAAAAATTTGCTGGGAAAATTGGAAAGTAGTATGGCAGAAACTAGACAATGATCCACACCTAACACCATATACCAAGATAAGGTCAAAATGGGTTCATGATTTAGACATAAAGAGTGGTATTATAAGCAAAATGGAAGAACATAGGATAGTTTACCTCTCAGATCTTTGGAGAAGGAAGGAATTTTTGACCAAATAAGAACTGGAGTTCATTATTAAACACAAAATATATAATTTTGATTTTATTAAGTTAAAAAGTTATTGTAGAAACAAAACTAATGCTGACAAGATTAGGAGGGAAGCAATAAACTGGGGAAACATTTTTACATTCAATGATACTGATAAAGTCTCTTCTCTAAAATATAGAATTGACTCAAATTTATAATAATTCAAGCCAGTCTACAATAATAAATGATAAATCATCAATAATAAAATGATAAATTGTCAAAGGGTATTAAGAGACAATTTTCAGATGAAGAAATTAAAACCATTTCTAGTCATATGAAAAGGTGCTGTAATTCATTATTGATCAGAGAAATGTAAAGTAAGACAACCCTGAGATACCACTCCATGCCTCTCAGACTGGCTAAGATGACAGGAAAAATAATGATGAATGTTGGAGAGGATGTGGGAAAACTGGGACATTAACAGATTGTTGGTGTAGTTGTAAAGTGATCCAACCATTCTGGAGAGTAATTTGCAACTATGCCAAAAGGGCTATCAAAATGTGTTTGATTGCATCAGTGTTTCTACTGGGCTTACATCCCAAAGAGATCTTAAAGGAGGGAAAGGGAACATGTGCAAAAAATGTCTGTGACAGCACTTTTTGTAACGGCAAAAAATTGGAAACTGAATGGATGCCCATCAATTGGAGAATGTCTGAATAAGTTATGGTATATGAATGTTATGGAATATTATTGTTCTGTAAGAAATGACCAGCAGGATGATTTCAGAGAGGCCTGGAGAGACTTGCATGAACTGATGCTCAGTGAAATGAGCAGAACCAGGAGATCATTGTACATGGCAACATCAAGATTATATGATGATCAATTCTGATGGATGTGACTCTTTTCAACAATGAGATGATTCAGACCTGTTTCAATGATTTTGTGATGAAGAAAGCCATCTGCACCCAGAGAGAGGACTGTGGGAACTGAGTGTGGATCACAACATAGCATTTTCACTCTTTTTGTTGTTGTTTGCTTGTATTTCATTTTTTTCCCTTTTTGATTTTATATTTCTTATGCAGCAAGATAATTAAATAAATATGTATGCATATATTGGATTTAACATATATTTTTACCATGTGTAACATATTTTGAATTACTTGCCATCTAGGGGAAGGGTTGAGGGGAAGGAAGGGAAAATCTGAAACACAAGGTTTTGCAAGGGTTAATATTGAAAAATTATCCATGCATATGTATTGAAAATGAAAAGCTTTAATTAAAAAAAGAAGGCAAAAAATGTAGACTATCCTTGTGATAGTTGGAGTCCTGAAAGAAAAACAAATATTAGGAACTAGAGATCTGTACTCCTTTGCTTCAGTTTAGTTGTGTGTAATCACAACCTGTTTCCAATTGTGTCCCTTTAATTAATTCTGTTAAACAGTATACTTGGCAGATTCAATTCATTTCTCATAAATACCCATGACTGATCTTGTCCTTACATTTCCTGGTGTCTCTTTGTTTGTGGAGTGAGTCTGTAAGACAACTCTGGGAACCATATAGAAGTGAATTAAATTTCTTAACATAAATTTTGGATTTCAATCTCTTCCCCCCACCCAGTCAATTCTTAGAGAATTTTTGTTCTCCAACTAGGGCATAATCATGAGTCATTTCACAATTACATTTCCAAGGGCAGAATCATTTTTAGATTTGCCTAATTAGACATAAGTCTAACAAAATCTAGGGGTACACTAGGAAATTTAAAGTTTACCAACAAAAAAAAACTGGTACTTTGAGCTGGAAAGTCACCATAGAATCATGAGCAATATTTAGTCTTCAAAAATATCCCTGTATGGAGGGTAAATGAACAAAGAAAGGAAAGAGCAAGGGAACAGGGAAAATGAATGCAAGAGGAAGCACAAGAAGGGAAGAAGGAGGAAAATAAA
>JAJPUD010018510.1:0-28551 GCA_023553655.1 Myrmecobius fasciatus | reverse complement strand
CAGTCACCAATCTGTGTCAATATACCCAACCTTACAGTATTTCACAATTCTCCAAATCAGTGGACTCTCAAAATTATATCACACAATTTAGAACTTAATTGTTTAATAAATGTCTATTTTATCCCCCCATAATTATGTGCTCTTTGGAGAAATGGGGTACAATAGAGTATAAAGTAACAAAAAGAATTTGTAATAGACAGCTCACTGGACTTCAGTAAGAAAATCTTAATTCAAGTCCAGATTTCTGTTACTTAGTTGTTGTATGACTTCAAAATAGTCAAGTACTTTTTCTACCTCAGCTTCCTTAACTATAAAACAGGAATAATTATTCCTTCCCAGTGCATGTCTCAGATATGTTGTTAGGAACAAAAGCTGTAAGTCCTTGGAAAACTGTGAAATGCTATTAAGAGCTAAGATATATGTGATTTATAAAAATCAAACCCATAACTTTATTTTTTTTTATTTTCAAAACATATGCATGGATAATTTTTCAACACTGGCCCTTGCAAATCCTTGTGTTTCAAATTTTCCCCTTCCCCCCAGCCCTTTCCTAGATGGCAAATAATCCAATATATGTTAAACATGCTAAAAATATGTTAAATCCAATATGTGTATACATATTTATACAATTATCTTCCTGCACAAGAAAAATCAAAAAGAAAAAAAAATGAGAAAGAAAACAAAATGCAAGCAAACAACAACAAAAAGAGTGAAAATGCTATGTTGTGAACTACACTCAGTTCCCAGTCCTCTCTCTGGGTGTAAATGGCTTCGTTCATCACAAGATCATTGGAAGTGGCCTCAATCATCTCATTATTGAAAAGAGTCACATCTGTCAGAATTGATCATGGTATAATCTTGCTGTTGCCATCTACAATAATGATCTGGTTCTGCTCATTTCATTTAGCATCACTTCCTGTAAGGTCTCTCCAAGTCTCTCTGAAATCATCCTGCTGATCGTTTCTTATAGAACAATAATATTCCATAATATTCATATACTAGAATTTATTCAGCCATTCTCCAACTGATGAGCATCCACTCAATTTCAAGTTTCTTGCCTTTACAAAAAGGGCTGCCACAAATATTTTTGCACATATGGGTCCCTTTCCTTCCTTTAAAAATCTCTTTGGAATATAAGCCCAGTAGAAACATTGCTGAATCAAAGGGTATAGTTCCAAATTGCTTTCCAGAATGATTGAATCAATTCACAACTCCACCAACAATGAATGTGTCCCAGTTTTCCCACATGCCCTCCAACATTCATCATTATCTTTTCCTGTCATCTTAGCCAATCTGGGAGGTATGTAGTGATACCTCAATGTTGTCTTGATTTGCATTTCTCTGAATAACAAAGCTTTAGAGCATTTTTTCATATGGCTAGAAATGGTTTCAATTTCACCTGAAAATTGTTTTCATATCCTTTGACCATTTATCAATTGGAGAATGGTTTGAATTCTTATAAATTTGAGTCAGTTCTCTATATATTTTAGAAATGAGGCCTTCATCAGAACTCCTGAATGTAAATTTTTCCCCAGTTTATTGCTTCCCTTCTAATTTTGTCTGCATTGCTTTTGTTTGTACAAAACCTTTTTAAGTTAATATTATCAAAATTATCTATGTTATGTTCAATAACGAACTCCAGCTCTTCTTTGGCCACAAATTCATTCTTTCTCCACAGATCTGAAAGGTAAACTATTCTTTGCTCTTCTAATTTGCTTATATTGTCACTCTTTATGTCTAAATTATGAACCCATTTTGACCTTACCTTGATATGCAGGGTTGAGTGCCTAGTTTCTGCCATACTAATTTCCAATTTTCCTAGCAGTTTTTGTCAAATAGTGAGTTTTTATCCCCAAATCTGGGTTCTTTGGGCTTGTCAAACACTAGATTACTATAGTCATTGACTATTTTGTCCTGTAAACCTAATCTATTCTAATGATCAACTACTTTTTTTTTTTTTTTTTTTTGCTGAGACAATTGTGGTTAAGTGACTTGCCAAGGGTAACTACTCTATTTCTTAGCCAGTACCAAATGGTTTTGATGACTGCTGCTTTATAATATAGTTTTAGGTCTGGTTCAATTAAAGCCCACAAACTATCTGTATCTATAGAAAACTATTTAGTACAAAAGACATAAACTTGACTGAATGTAAATCAGTCCTTTCAGCCAAATTGTTAGGCCCACTGACACTAGAAAAAAGTATATTTATCCTTCGTTCAAACTGTTCTGTTCATGAAGTACTTGGATCTTCTTTGCCTCTTAGAGCAACACTACCTATCTTTTGTCTTCAATAAAGCTTCCCAGAGTACTCCAACCCAGGTTTTTTTTTTTGTTTGTTTTGTTTTGTTTTAAATGAATGGAAAAGGATCGATCAGGTCCTGACAACAAAGAAGGTAGAACTTGCTTAGAAAGCTATGTCCAGGGGAACTCATAGGAGGATGTGCTACTACTTTAAATGGTATGAAAACTCCATTATAAGATTTTTTTTAAAAAGACCAAATAGAATTCCAAGACAGAAAAATGACATTCAGTACAAATCAATGCAGATCAACACCTCTTATATGCCTTTATTATCAGAGTATCAGAATTTGCCTCTGCTTACAAAAGTTTTACAAGGCTTACAAAGTTAACCATGCTAAAACAAATTTCAAAAAAAAAATCATAAATTACAAAGTAACTTGACATTACAAATTATAGAAAAAGCACAATCCACAGCTTCCATGGGGAAAGACAAAGTTGTGAAGTCTTCAGTGTTCATTCAGATATAGGACAGATGACTTCTGAGATTCCTTCTAGCCCTGAGTCTATGATGATCTTTTTTTAACCTAAACTTGTGGGAAACTTATCATCTTATATACTCACCTGGCCCTTAATAATAAAATGCCTTATATCTTAACTTTTTCAATGTGTATATTTAATTCCATAAAAAAGTTTCTTGAAAACAGACTATATTCTTTGATTCCACCAAATCATCTCAGTGACATGCAAAAAGCAGACACAATTTTTTAAATGAATGAATTTTTCTTTCCTACTACTTTAGTCATATAATTTTTTCCAGTAGCTTCCATTCCTACTATTTAAAAGGGGAAATACCTATTGAATTGAGAATTAACTTAAGAAATTCTGAAATGAGGGTATGCATAATCTATTCTTTGGATGTATGTTCACACAGAATGACCACTATTGGCAGCAGGAAATAGGGCTGCAATTGCAATTTAATAAGGCAGACACAGGTGGTAAGAAGCTGGGAGGTATACAGAGACAGACAATAGCATGGAAATAGGGGGATGGAATGGTGAAATAAGGCAGGCAGCCAGGGGAAGAGCAGAAAATATTACTCATGCAACTATGGATTAGATTTAGGAGCAGTAGGCAACATGGAAATATAGAGATAGAAGGGGGAAGGAATTTGAGGTCTCATTTTTATAAGGTTTCAGATGGAAAGAGACCAACTTCTACACATATCCAAATTATCTCAAAGATATAGTTAACACTACAAAATCTTTTTCTCAAAGTTATTAACATCTTCTTTGATGTTCTGCTGCTCTGGAATTTGTCTGACATTTATATATCAGGGGACCAGAACCCTGACAGAAGAATCTAAATGGCTTCTGTTGATATAGCACATATTACCAGGATGTGAATTTTAGTTAATATATGATAAAAATTAATACATTATGCTCCTTTGATCTTCAGGATGGTTTGTACTCGACTTTTAGGTTTCCTTTTATAATGTCATTTCCAACTATTGATTCTTTCTATTGGCTACTTGTAAACTTAATATACTGACTAAAAGGAAGGTGGGGAAGAGGAATTGATCAGGGGGACGAGAATAAGATATAATTAACAGAATTATAATTTTCAAAGACTTGATTCAATATTATATCTCATAATAATGAGAAAAAAAACTAAACACAATCTAATAGATCAAAAATGCAGTGCTACAATAAGCTAAGTGTGGAAATATGTATACATATATTCAATTTGTCAAGTATTTTAACATAATTAACATGGAGTGAACTTCCTGCCATCTAGGGGAGGGGTGAGGTCTAGGGGAGAAAAATTTGTAATGAAAAGCTTTGTAAGGGTCAATGTTGAAGAATTACCCATACATATGTTTTGCAAATAAAAAAAAAAAAAAAAAAAAAGGGAAAAAAATGCAGTGCCATTACAAGGAGAAAAACACAAGCTGCATGTATAGTGAATATATATCCACTGAGCAACTCTCTAAACATACCTGGTAATGTAAGTAACACATGAACGGTCAGAAGAACAAGTGTGTTCCTATAAGAATTAAGAGGATCATTAGGATTTTGGACTTGAAGATTGTTTATATATCACCTGATACACCCAATTTTATAGATGAGAATAATAAATCTCAAAGAAATTAAATGAATTATGAATCAAGAGTCTAACCAATGTTAGACAATGTTGTGATCTTAGCCATTTTGGAACCTCAGTTTCCTCATCTATACCAGTCCTTCTTACTTCAGTAGGCTAAGAATTCATATAGGAATTCAGAGGGAAATATTATTTAAATGAAATAGATTTTAATGATATTTGAGAATAATACCTAAATAGCATTTTCACATTCTCTACTGATGTTTGCTTGCATTTTGTTTTCCTTCTCAGGTTTTTTTCTTGTAGATCCGATTTTTCTTGTACAGCAAGATAACTGTATAAATATGTATACATATATTAGATTTCTCATGCATTTTAACATAATTAACATGTATTAGACTTCCTGCCATTTAGGGAAGGGGGTGAGGGGAAGGAGGGAAAAATTTGTAACAGAAGGCTTTGCAAGGGTCAATGATGAAAAACTGCCCATGCATATGCTTTGCAAATAAAAAGCTTAAATTAAAAAAAAAAAATGACAATATATATTTTAAAGTCTTTACTAAATCAGAATTTTTATTAAAACAATATTCCAAAGGAAAAAATGTATATTGTTATATAAAAAAATTATAATGTAAAATTTTAATTTCATTTCAATAAAGATTTTTTTAATAAAAAAGAGAATAGGATACAATATGAATATTCACAAAACCATTGGTATATGAAATTAGAGTGTTTAAAGGATAATTTTCAACTATCTTCCTTATTCCAACTTTAAAAGATTAATCTCAGTTTCCTTATTAAAAAAAAAAGTACTACATGGTAATGACATGAGTGAGGAGTCATTCAGACATGTTGCTCAAAGATCAATAACTAGAAGTTATTCACAGGCTAGCCAGTCCAATCCCATTACTTTCAAGGAAGAAAACAACAAACAACAAACAAATTGAGATTTGAGGAAGTTAAATGACTTGCCCAGTCAAACAAGTAGTGAACACCAGAGAAGTTTGAATACATGGGGATCATCTTCCTTTTCTCTGGCTTATACATTATTTTGTAGCACTTAGTAAGCAATCAAAAATATTTAGTGTCAATTTGTCTATTACTATGAACTTATCCTTTTATTAATAATTAATACATATGAACGTTTTATATTACAAGTAATTCCTGTGGAAAAAGAATCAGCCACTCTACCAAATGTCAACCACTTGCCACACATAGGACTGGAGCTTCATTAGCTGAAACCTTGAAAGAGCACCTTGAAGGAGAGGCGAGATAAACCATCAGCACTACTTTGATCCCCATCTCCCTTCACACCTTTGTGGAGATAGTCCAGAATTCTCAATCCAAGAGCACTGCTTCCAATTCAGCATTCTTAGCCATCACCTTAGTAGAGATACAACCTGATAATTGCTCCTCAGACTCTACAGCTACATATAAATATACTTAAGTCTCAGAAAAGAAGATCTTGGCAATAAAATCTTTAGCACTATTAAAAAGTTCAACATCAGAAGCTGATATTATCAACGAAAATGACATTAAAGAACATTAATAACTGTTATCTCACAGCACACTAAGGACCATGGGACTTTCCATCTGACCTGCAGGCGAAACCTGTAGTGTTTTCTACCCCACTAAAACATGAGTTTCCTGAGAGCAGGGACTGTCTCATTTTTCTTTGTGTAACCCCAGAACTTGGCATAGAGAAGGGAAACAAGCACTTTTTTTTTATAAGGGTAACTCTGTGCCAAGCACTGAGCTAACCACATTATAAATATTATCTCTTTTGATCCTGATAACAACTCTGCAAAGTAGGTGCTATTATTATCTCTACAGTTGAGGAAACTGAGGTGAAAAAGAGCCTGCCTAGAGTCAGTTAGTATTAGTATCTGAGGCCACATTTGCACTCAGGTTTTCTTTGCTCTTATCTACCTCAACACTTTTTGCACATATTAAATACTTAATGTTTTCTTCATCCATTCATGTGCCCCCATCTTTAAATACTTCCCCTATCTTATTGCCCTTGTATATTCCCTAGTATTTGGTACAGTATAAATACTGGACTCAAACAATATGAGAAGATGGCAAGTCATAACTGCAAAATTGTGCAGTATAAAAAATGACAGGGAGGCCTGGAGAGACTTGCATGAACTGATGCTGAGTGAAGTGAGCAGAACCAGGAGATCATTGTACACGGCAACAAGACTATAGGATGATCAATTCTGATGGACATGGTTCTCTTCAACAATGATGTGATTCAAATCAGTTCCTATTGTTCAGCAATGAAGATAGTCATATACATCCAGAGAGAGGTCTGTGGGAACTGAGTGTGGACCACAACACAGCATTTTAACGCTTTCTGTGAATATTTCCATGCATTTTGTTTTCCTTGTTAGGTTGTTTTTTTTTTTTCTTTCTAGATCTGATGTTTCTTGTACAGTAAGATAACTGTATAGGTATGTATACATATATTGGATTTATCAAGAGTGACTACAACTCAAATGAATGAATCTGAGATGGCAAGCTAAGGCCAGCTTCTCCAAAGCACTCCCAAATAAGATATCCCATTTTGGTAGTACCTTTAAGACATTAACAATTGCAGCATCTCACACCTGTAGAAGACCTCAAAAGAGGTCGAACCTATACCTGGGTAGAAATCCTCTCACTAATATTCCTCATAAAAAGTCGTCTAGAAGAACTCTAGTAACAAAACTTCAATATCTCCTAAAGGAGTTGGATCTACTCTAATTAGTTAGGAAGTTTTTCCATGACAGAGAGAAAAAGGAAGTTTGAAGCACGATTTTTTAAAAAAAATTAATGAATATTAAAAATTATTTTTAACTTTTAAAATTTTTTAAGTGGGGAAAATATTTTTAAGAGGTTTTCCTTATATCAAGCTTAAACGTGGTTCTTATAAAATTTAAACCCAATTTGGCCACCTTCTGACCACTCTTCTATTTGAAAACAGCTACCCGGACCCCCACACATTCCCAGTTCCCATCACAAACTTTCCCATCATCTCCAGGCCGGTTAGGGAGGAGTGGGAAAACAGACAAGGAAGGACTGCCACGGACTCTGTGCGGTGTCACCCAGCATGGGGCATCAATCTGATAAGCTTCAATCACTCACGCCTCTATCCATGTCATTGTGGTAAATGTTCAACAGCACAGAGCCAATGGCCGTTAGGGAGGATGGAAGTTACCTGAGGGCAGGAATTGTTTTATTTTTGTCTTTTTAAATCCAATTTCGACACACAGAAGGAGCTCAGGGGAAGGGCAGCACTTACACACAGTAGGTGCTTAATAAATCTTTACTGACAGAATCTTAAGAGCGTCTTTCTAGGGGTCTTCAGGTTTTTAGTAACAAGGCCCCGCTGCCGGCTCAATCCTGCCTCGGAACAAAGCGTTCACCGCTCCCGTGAGGAAAAAAGCACCGGAGCTCGCCAGCTTCAGTCCTGCGCTGGACACTACACCAGCAACCACAACTACTCACCTTCTCACAGCTCCCGCGCTCTCAAACAGTCGCTCTTCTGGCCCGCACTGCCTCATGGGAACGAGGCGACACCGACCGATAGGCGCAGGCGCAGGCGCAGGCGCAACCTAGAAAGCGCTCACGCCCATATGCTACGCACTCACGCCGCGCCGCCGGAGAGACAGGGAGCTGGGAGAAGTCTGACTTCCGCGCGTAGCCATATTGAGGAAAAGAGATGGGGAGGGAGAAGAGCAAATGGGAGGGCAAGAGGGAGGAGTCTAACCGCGCAATCGTAGTAAAGAAAATGGGCGGGGTGGGGTTGAATAGGCCCCGCCCGACTTTTGCGCGGGCGCAATCGTTCTCTAGACCAAGTGATGAACTGCTTGGTTTGAGAGACTGGGAGAAGGGAGGAAGGGAGCACGTACAGAGGAAAGAAGGTCGTGTTTTGTTTTTGTTTTTTTTAACTCTCTCTTCCCCTCGCCCTATTTCCAACATATTTAAGATTCACCTCCCCTGCCAGTTCCGACCTTAGTTCAATCTTTTCTTAAAATAGAAGCAGCAACAGGATGTCTCCCCTTCGGAGGTTTTTAGGATGAACAAGGCTCTGTTCAAACCTACGAGGTCTCTATTTGAGACTATCCAGTCCAACTGCTGTTATAAAAGGACCACAATGATATGTATGTGAAAAACACTTCCAACTCACAGGGCCAGGAATTGTGGTTGGATTGCTATAGAGAGCTCCCAGATTGGTATTTTGTCTATAATTTGTTTTCTTAGAATTATTTAGTTAAAAGTTTTTTAAACAGTGTGTTGGACCATAATTGAATGAAATTCTGATTTGTTATGAGTAAATGTTTGATTTGTATACCTATTTTATATAGCCCAGAGTCATATTCTTGGTCTTGAATGGAAAAAGCTTAAGAAGCCCTAATCAAGAGCATTATTGATGAGTTAAATGACAACCATATTCCCTTTCTTCCCCTTTATGTATATCTTTGCAGTCCCCAAATAGCTTCCTTTAAATCTCAACTAAAATCCCATCTTGGATTGTTCCATCCCCTCTTAATTCTAGGGTATTCCTTTTGTTAATTGTTTTCTTTTTATCTTATAAGGAGCTTGCCATGTATATATTTGCATGTTGCTCCCCCACTCCCCAATTGGATTGTGAGCTCCTTGAGGGCAGAAATTTTTTGTATCTCCAATGCATTGCACAATACCTGGTACATTAGTAGGCACTTAATAAATGTTGCTTAACTGATCCTTGAAATAATAGCACTTGACAGCAGATTGTGTACTATGAAAATCTGTCTCCTTAAGCAGAAGTAACCCTATAATAGAGTTTTTTGTCATATATTGGGCAAATTATACCAAACACACTGAACTTAAAGCCATTTGTAAGATGAGACATCATGCATGTGTATAAGATGTTTATAAAACAGTGTACAATTTCAATAACTTTTGGCACCTGGCTAGAAAATAAGATCTTTGAAATATTTGACCTTAACCACATATGTCAACAGCTAGGTGTAGATGATGTGACTTCAGTGGCCCAGCCAGCCATTCTTTATTGGGGAACATTGAATAAAGCACCTTTGTCAGAATTTCTGACACTCTCAGAACTTTCCAGGACTTCATTAAAACCTTGCATTCTAGAAATTCATTGCTCTCCCAAGCAAATGTTCTTCACAATTTGGTTCCAAATTATCTTTCCCCCTGCACCATGCCCTACTTTCATTCATCTACTCTCTGATTCAATAAAAATGGATTACTTTGTGTTCCCAGAACATTCCCTGTTTTCTCTTTGTGTCCATTTATGCATCTAGTTCCTTATCCTTGAAATGCCTCATTTAGGGATTCCCAGAACTGCATTGCCTTATTTCTCCCTTTAGAAAGCTTTCAGGTTTTTTTTTTTCCTCTCCCATAGTTTTTCCCTTTTGTTCTGATTTTTCTCTCCCAACATGACTCATAAGGCAATGTGTATTAAAATAAATAATACAATTTTTATATAAATTATTATATATAAAATAAATAATTTTTTTAAGAAAGAAGGAAGGAAGGATGACAGGAAGGAAGGAAAGAAGGAAGAAAGGAAGAAAAGCTTTCACTTCTTTCAAAGCCTGACTCAAAAGCTATCTCTTTTATGAAAGCAAGGAGCCTGGTGAAGGCTAAGAGGGCTGGATTTGGAATCAGAAGCCCTGGGTTCAGATCCTGACCTCTGTGTCACTAAACTAGTCATTTCCCTTCTAATTTCCTTCCTTGACCATCCCTAAAATCCCTTCCAGTTCTTATCTACAATCCTGTGTATTCAGGCAGCACTTGATCCTTCCATTATTTATCTCCAATTTATTCTGTAGATATGTTTGTACTTGTTTTCCTGTTGTCTCTCTAATGTCTTTCAATGAGTAGGAACTGTCTTTTGCCTCTTTTTATATCCTCAGTGCTTACTACAGTGTCTGGCACTTAAAAGGGATTTAAGAAATGTTTATTGACTAACTTTCTGACTCCAAATCTTCTACTCTAGTCATTATACTGCTTATCTAGAGTTATTTGTATGTATTTTAATTCTTTTACACAATCTGTGAACCCCAGAAAGGCAGGGACTATGTTATCTATTTCTTTTATCCCCTTTACTGCCTGTCATAGGACGAGGTATACAATAGGAGCCCAGTAAATGTATGTGAAATGGGTATTGAATAGAATGGAGGGCAAAAACTCTATCTTCTTTTTCAGTATTCCCCCACTGTGCTTAACTCTATGTTACATATATACAGTAGATCTTCAGTAGATACAAGAAGACTAGAAAATATTTCCTTTTCATAGAATTAAATGGCTTTCAGTGAATGGAGCTCTGTAATATCACTATTTCCTATAATTTTCACTTAAAATACAAGATGTCTTTGCACCATCTCCTGGAATCATGTGGTCATGACAAGTGAAATGTTATTAGACACAATTCAGTATACACTATATTTGTATAATCCAAATTCAGTTCAACAAACAAAATTTATGAAGTGTCCACTTTAGGCTAGCCACTAAGGATTCTCAAATGGCTCCATCTATCATCTCATTTAATGTGGATATTTGCTCCAATGATACAGATTACAATTCACCCATGCCTGCCCAAATTTTGCAATTTTTATCCATGCTCCCCCATAAATTTGTCACAAGAGGGCTCTACAATAAGTTGGGGCCCTCCTCAGTTTCTCTTGAAATCATGAATATGCTCAGGGTGTAAATCAGGCTTTTCTAGATTCTCCCAGATGACAGTTCCTTACCCCTTCCCCAACTGTATTACTCTCTATTAAATTGCTATAAATGTTGAATATATTTATTATCCTTCCCAACAAAAAGCATCTAAAATCCTGTGATCTATGAGATAATGCAGAATCATGTTCTAGGATGGGTATGCCATATTCTAGATGCTAAAGGATAGTAGAAAAGAAGTAGAGTATCATGAACTAAAGAAGTCAAAGTAAGCATTTGGGAGTAGGACCTAGAAGGGAAAGGAAAAGAATATCAGAGAAGGGAAATGTCATGAGCATGAGGGAGAATAAGCAACATGTATGGCAGCAAAGGTCAAGAACCCAGCCTGGCCTAAGCAGATCATTCTGTATGTCATATATAGCTCTAGGTATCCCCTAAGACTGTCCTGGATCCTTTTTTCTCCTTGCTACATTCTCTCCCTGGGAGGTCTCATCAGGTCTCACAGTTTCCTTTGTCATTTTCATATAAATGACAACCAGATCTCCAAATCTCATTCTCATCTCTCTCTCACGCTCTGGTGCTGCATCACCAAATGCTGATTTAACATTTCAAATGAGATTTCCCATCTCTCAAACTCTCATGTACCCTTATCTTTCCTTGCAAACATCCTCCTCTAAACTTAACTCTTTCTATTGAAGGTACCATCATATCTCCAGTCTTCCAACTTCTCAGCCTTGATGTCATCCTCAATTCCCCATTCTCACTCTACATATCAATCAGTTAACAAACATAACTACTTCATCTCTTACTCCACTTTTCTGTACTTCCAGCAAAACCCTCTTGTTTCAGGCCCACACCATCTCTTCCCCCAGATATCTATATCTATATGTAAATATAGATATGTTAATGTTATATAACATTATATAATAACATATTATAATACCCTGCTAATTGGTCTCCCTGACCACTTACCATTCCAGTGCATATGTCCATATCATTTCCTAACTAAATAAATTCTAATGACTCCCAATTATCTTTAGGATCAAATATATAGTCTTAATTTGTAAAAAAAAAAAAAAAAAAAAAAAAAGAATATCCTGAAATGGTTGCATGTATTTGAATTTCTACTATTTGAAGTTATAATTATGTAAAAAGTGGTAATTGGTTTCAGCCCAATGGATATAATCACTGTGAATTTGAATAATGTGGTCACTTTAGATCTTTTAGATGATTACTTTAGATGATTAATTATTCTCACTCATCAGAAACTGGCCAGAAACTCTATTTGGCATTGAAAACTCTTCACAGCTTGGTCTTATCCATTATTCCCCTCCATGCTCTCTATGATCCAGATAAACTAACCTTTTAGTTGTTCCTGCCACATATAGGATCCTCCATCTCCCATCTCTATACCTTTGCTGCTCCCAATTCTGGAAGGCACTCTCGCCTTACCTCTTTCTCTTAGAATTCCTAATTTCCTCCAAGACCCAGATCAAGCACAACCCTCTGCATGAGACCTTTTCTAGTTGCCCCTGATGCTAATAATGCTTTCCTCTCCCCTCCCACTTCAAGTTATCTAAATTTTAGTGTTTCAGATATGCCTTTATATTTGCATGTTGTCTCCCCTATTAAGCAAGGTAAGCTTCTTGAGAGCAGAGATTATTTCACTTTTGGATTTCTGTCTCTAGTGCTTAGCACTGTCTTAACACATAACACATATATAATTAATGGTTGCAGATTCATTAATTTTATTCATTGATTAAATGGGGCCAGAGAACTGGGGAGACAAATGGGATCTCATATCTTTTTTGTACATTTATTGTGTGAGGGAAAAACTAGTACCACATACAACTCTCCCCCAGTTCTCATGCTAATGACCTGCCCCAAGTGCCCTGTCTGTGGAACTGTGCCAAGAAGACTTAATGCTTTTGCTGCTACTAGGAACAACCTGATGCCAGTGAACTGATGTAAGCCGCTCCAGCTCCCTAGAAGAAAATGGTGCAAGAGGAGTCAACCAGAGAGCTCCTCTGGAAGATAAAAGGGAAAAGTTGGTACTGTGTGAAAAGACAGTTTTGGGAATGATGGTGGTTTGGTTTAATATTGTATAAGTCCTCCCCTCTGTCCAAGTCCCAAACTCTTGTGGGCTTGGCTATCCCCTGTTGGACAATCCTGTAGTAAGTGTTTACATGAAGGGAGATGAGACTCTTGGATGGCTAAGGGACAGAAGAAAGAAGAGTGAGAAAGGAGAAAGTAAAAGAATGAGAGCATGCACAAAAGAGAATCAGAGACAGAAGCAAAGAAAGAAACACACACAGGCAGAGGAGAGAGGAAAGAGCAAAGAGAAATGAGAAAGAAGAGAGAAGGTCTGGACTTTGGTGACAGGAGAATTAGAGAAACAAATAGAGAGAAGCAGAGAAAGAAACAGAGACTGAGGCAGAGGAAGAGAGGAACGAGCAGAGAGATGAGGAAGAGGAGAAAAGGTATGGGCTTTGGTGACAGGAGAAGCAGAGAAAGAAACAGACAGAGGAGAGAGGAAAGAGCAGAGAGAAATGAGGAAGAAGAGAGAAGGCATGAGAAAGAAACAGAGACAGGAAAGAGCAGAGAGAAATGAGAAAGAAGAGAGAAGGTATGGACTTTGGTGACAGGAGAATTAGAGAAAGAAACAGTGAAAAATAAGTGAGGAAAACAGAGAGAAATGAGGAAGAAGAGAAAAGACATGGGCTTTGGTGACAGGAAAAGCAGAGAAAGAAACAGGAGTGAGGAAATGCAGAGAAATGAGGAAGAAAAAAGGCATGGGCTTTGGTGACAGGAGAAGCAGAGAAAGAAAGAAACAGGAGTGAGGAAAGAGCAGAGAAATAAGGAAAAAGACAAAAGACATGGACTTGGTAAATGAGAGCACCCTGGAAGCCACAAGCATGTAACTGACACCCTAATGTGTATCTGAATTCTCAGCATCTGTACCTCTAAAGGACAGACTCATTAGGTGAGATGGCTAAGATCCATCACTCTCCCATCTTATGTATTCTGTTATGCTAATTAAAATGGCTTTCCTGAACAGTGTTTGATTTGCTTGCCTCAATAAATGTTTGCTCACTATCTATGATTGCTTTTTATATAGCATCATATAGTAGAAAAGCTAAACTGGAGGAGATCAAACTCCCTGTTATCCTCCAAGTCTGGTGGAGAACACTTTTCCCCTGAAAGAGGCAGGCATAAAAGATAGTAAATTAGAAATTACCTTGAAGTCCAAAATTACCCCCACACTTCAAATATTTGCTATTTAATACACAGATATAATACCACTATGATATAGGAAAATAAGACAGGGAGTCTACTCTCATGCCTCATGATTAATCATAGCTTAGTCATTGTAGAATCAGAAGACATACTGAGAGACATTGGATTGAGATAGTTGGTTACCCCTTGAGTGTTGTGGATCTAGGAGTGTCCAACTGTGGGCTATGTTAGGGTGCTACAAGCGAATTAGGAAGATTATTATTCCGGTTGTATTCAATTCCATACACATTTATTAAATGCCTAATAGATACCAGGCACTGTGCCAGGTGACAGAGATAAAAACACCAAAAGGAAATATTCAAGACAAAGCAATAAATCACCCATTAAGTCCCAGCATCTGGCCCAGACCAAGTTCCAGTAAGTTGTTTGTTTGTCCTTTGTTCTCAAAGATAACCATGACATCAGAGAGGGGATGCCATGACCTGCAAATGAGTTGGATTTGGGTGAAGAAGGACTGTGCAAAGTCACCAGTCTCACTCTCGCCTCCAGAGCATCTGGGTCCAGTGACAAGACATAGATCAGGACGACTAGAGATGACCCTGGATGCAGTGGGAGACCTTGGCCTCTGAGCTAAGGTCTTGAAGAGGTCTGAATTTGACTGAGACAATGCCCAATCAGTGATTAAGGGAAGGTAAGAAAGGGGGCAGAAAATGGCCTCTTTTACCTAGGGGAAAAAAGGCCATGTCCAATAGGAAAGGGATGAAAAGGATGATTAGAGTACATTTGATGTGGTTTGGAAATGAATGGGAAGGCATTGAGAGGAGAGGAGGAAGAAAAAAAGTAAAAAAAAAAAATGAGAACCTTTCTCCATCAAGCTCCTTGTAGGAAGGGCATCTATAAATGTATTGCACTCTGACTACTGCTAATAATAAAGCCAATTATTATTGGCACATGGGGCATATCACTTGGCTTACACCCAAAATAAGGTGACATTATGCGAATGTAGTGCTATTACACTGTTTGTTAATATAGAACATTATTAAGACCAGACATAGGGCACCATAAAACCTTATAAGGAAAGTTTTCAGCACAGTTGCAAGTATACTTTTCATCCCATGAGGATTTCTCCTCTCTGGCAGCAGACTCACTCATAGGCCACATTTCTTCCCAGTCACCCCAGGTCCCAGGAGCCATCCTTCCTCCGGAACTTATCAATACCAGACAATTACCTGTATTTTACCCTCCCACGAGGTCTTGTTCTCTGAGTTTTCTCTATATGAGAATCTAGTCTCCCTAGTGTCTCACCAGACAGGGAATGTCCTGAGGACTGGGGAAGGAGTTTGCTTCTCTCTGATCCCACCACATTTTGAACTAGCTGAAAAGGAGGAGGTCTGTTCCATCTTCCTGTCTCTCAGCACAGAGCAGAGAAAGCAGGATGATTTGTAGATGATTAATTAGGAGGAGAAAGCTCCGAGTTTTCCGTTACTGACCAGTCACCCAAATCATAGTGAATGTGTGACTGTGTGCCTGCATATATGTGTGGGTACTATCTTTTCATTTCCCACCCAGTTTTGCTCCTCTGAGCTTCATCATGTCTCCTTTCTTTCTCACCTGTTTATTTATCAGATTTGCCCATTTGCTCCTTGAGGAAAGGGACTATCTTTTGCCTCTTTTTGTATCCCCAGCCCTGGCACATAGTAGGTATTTGATGTTTATTGCCTAACTGTATATGTGTTTGCTTGGTATTTGTGTGTATGTGTGTACATATCTAAATGTGTATATAATGGCTATCCGTGTGTGTTATGTGTTGGCTGTTTGTTTTGTTTTTGAGCATGTTCTGCCCACAGGACTAAGGGTACACAAGTCTCTCTCAATGCATTGTGCAGACAAAGCTAGGAGCGCTTGTCCTGAGGCAAATATTAAAACCATGCTGGGGCAACTGACATAAAAGATGCTCTCTTGGGGGTAGAGGAAGAGGGAGGGAAGAAGGAAAACACTAAGCTAGGAGGAGGGGAAGTACAGACCCTGTGACACTGGTCACAGACCCTGGGATCTCAAAAGGCTACTGCTAGTGAGGCCATCTTAGGAGAGAAGTAGGACGCTTTTTACTAATTTTTATTAATAGGTGCTAAGGTCAGTCATGTCTTTAACTCAGTATCTAAGGGACCTACTTAGATCGTAGAGAAACAGAATGAAAATAGAATGAAAATTTTTATAACAAACAAGACTGACAAAACGCTTAGAAATGCTCCTCCTTGCTCCCCAACGATAATCAGCACCACTATGAAGTATAAGAGCTGGAAGGGGCCTTCCGAACCATCTAGCTGCACTCCTTCCTTTGACAGGGGGAAAAACCCAGAGGAGGGTTCACTGGCCTCGGAGGCCGAGGCTGAGCTGAGATGGAGACTCAGAGACTCCTAGAGTTGGGATGGATCTTAGTGACCACCTTGTTTACCTCCACCCCCACTATTTTACAGAGGGTCAGTGGTCAGGTGGGACCAGAACCCAGCACTCCCGGCCCCCAGGCTGGCATTCTTTCAGCCACCACAATGTTAGTCGGGGGGCACTGGTGGAGGGCCCCTCCACCTTCACAGCCTCCAAGGAGAGCAGCCCGGCAGCCCCTTTCAGGAGAAGTAAAGGCCTGGGCTATCTCTAGTTTGGGAAGACTGTACTTTCCATGCCCATCGTCCTGGCCTGCTGCCACTTGCACTGAGCCAGACACGGCGGAAGCTCCCTCCCTGCCTAGCCCAGGCTAAGCCGGAGCTGCTCTCACTATGACCCTCTCCCCTCTCCTTAGGGGAATCACTGTCAGCGCCAGAGCTGGATTTGAGCTACTCCTTCACAGAAACTTGTTCCCGGCCAACCCTGCCCTGGTTCAGACCAGACACAGCTCTGGTCGGCTAGCACTGACCTTCATCCCCTTCCTTCTTCCTTAGAGGACTGCAACAAATGAAATGAGTCCTGGCTCTCTAAATTTCACACCCTAGGGGAAAGCTCAAGTTGCCTTCTCCTAGTTCCTCCTTAAATAAGTCTTCTCTAGTCCCCATCTCAGAACCTCTAGCTGACAGGTTTATTCTTCTCCTTTATTTGCTGTGATTACTGCCATAGCTAACGTCCTCATATCCAATGATTTTGCCTAGTCAGTAAAATGTCTCTCCCTCCGGTCCTTCTTCCTCCACCCCCAGTACCCCAGATCCCCTTTTCCACTTCTCTTACTTCCTTGATCCTCCACCAGTAATCAGGAATGACTTGGAACTCTTTCCTCTAGGTCCCTTTCCCCACAACTGTTTTCAGCCTTCCCAAAAGGAGAGAGGCTCTGCCCCTTGAGAAGGGATTCTTTAAGGAGGTATTTTCTTGAGTGAGAAGGAGGGGAAAGAGCAAATGCAAAACCTTGAATTAGGATGGAATGGTGAGTGTTTGGGGGTAAAAGGAGGTTATTTCCTAAGAATCTTGAAATAATGGTGCAATATTTTTAGGTAGAGAATCTAAGGTTCTTTTAAGACAAGGGTTGTTTTATTGTTGGTTTTATATACTCAGTCCCAAGGACTGCACCTTGCAGACAGAGGGTGCTTAATATCTGTTTAGTTAAATGGAAGAACAAGAATTTAATGGTTAATGACAGTGTAGTAGAGATAGGTTCCTTAGAGAACCTGATTTAATTTGAAAGAGGAATTAGATTTCTTTCACATGGCTTTATTGAAGAATGAGGACCAATTTTTTGAGGTCCAGGGCTCCTGAAACTTCCCAAGTACCACTAGGAAGGGGGTGCTTTACCTGAAGGTCTGTGAATTAGTTTCATAAAATAATTTGACAACTCTTACAGTATTAATTATTTTCTTTGAAACCCCATTTTATGCATTTGAAAATACTATTGGGAGAAGAGATCTATAAGCTTTGCCAAACTGCCAGTGGCATCCATGACACATAAAAAAGTTATGAACCCTTGGGCATTAAAATATCTCTAGCAGACCTGAATATAAGTAAAATGTGGGTGTGAGATGGCTGGGGAAATAAAGTAAAGGAGATGTGAACCTAGGAAGAAATCAGATGAAAGAAGAAAAAAAGGAAGAAGAAATAAATACTGGAAACCAGCACATATATATGAGGTATAAAAATTTGTATTTATATTACAATGAAAGACAGATACAACACAATACCTTTGGTGGGAGCCGCAGACAGCAGCAAGCACCAGGAACGTGTGTACAAATGAATCTTTACAATATAATACATCTTGCCACCTACAAAGCGTTCCTTTTCAGGTACATATTCAAAATATCTCTGGCACAGAACCTGCCCAGGGCACCTCAAGAATCCCCAGTCATATGATTCCCTCTTCTGTCTTCCCCCCACTCCACACAGCACCTCTGGTGTGGCTCCTTAATCAACATGGCCCTCTCTCCACAGAAGCCTCAAAGATGACTTCCGGTGGCCTCCTTTATACCTATGAGACGGTGTAGCTTTGGAGGACAAAGGACTGTTCAGGACCTTTCACAGAGATGTGGGGTGGGGGTCAGCAAGGGTGTCCTTAGGGACCTACATCACTCTCCAAGCTGGCCAAATGGGATCTCCACTGGCATTTTTTTTTTTCAGGGACCTGACTGGAAGGTGATTTTCCTTGTATCTCACATAGAAACCCAAGATTTTGAAGCTAGAAGGAGCCTCAAGAGTTAATTTAGTCCAACCTGGATGGGGACACAAGAACCACTAACTTTTGTCCCTAGATCCACTCCCCTTCATAAGAAGGGTAGCGAGAAAAGAAGCTCTGGGAGGATAATGGAGCAAATTAGATTTTATTATGATCATGAACCTCCTTCCAAAAGGGACCGCTTTTAAAACACAAAAGTGAGATAATGTTCTAAGTTAGACTCACTTTCTCCTCTCCAGGATAGCCTCATCTGAAAAGATAATCCTATATTATATCACACTAACAGACTCCAAAATACACCTTGGGAAAAGGTTCCCTAAAGAAGATCATATCTGAGGCTCTTGTCTGAGATGCAGATGGCTGAGCAGTGGTAACTGCTTGGGCAATTAGGGGGATTTCTATTTTATCCAGAGAAAATATTTTGGAAGAAGACAACAGTAGGTGGTGATTAAGGAAACCAGAAAATGGAACACTCTGAGTAAGCAGAGACTATACTCAGGGCAGTGGGATCTGCCCTGGGGCACTGTCTGATCAGCCTCCTTGTTCACTATGTGCCCAGACCTCCTTTCACATAGGTAAGAGAGGTGAGCATGGGAGGGTCTTAATCTCTCTGTGTTCTTACACATGGCTTTGTAATTTGGTTCACTGATTTAAGATAAATGGGTTTGGTAAAAAATGATCAGAAAGAAAATACATTTTAAATGCAGACATGATTCATGATCAAATCTGAAAATTCTGTGTCCTGAGCACCTGTATATTTCACTGAAGTGAGTTTGCAGCTATGCCATATAAAACTATTCAGAGAAGTTGGGCTATGCTGACAGTCACTCTCCTGGCCACCATTCCTAGCATTTGTGCAAATGACAGTTTTTTGATAACACTCTGGGAAGGAGTGGACAAGTAAGGGATGGTTTGGACTGCGAAACTTCAAAGCCCTTGTAGCCAATGGGGCTTCCTCTCCTATGTGGGTTTAACCCAGCTCGTGACAGACCCTGGTATGAAAGTGTCCTGGTGAGATTAAACTGCCTTATTTGAAGCTAAGCTACTCTTTCCACAGGCAGTTCCTCCTTCTCAGTGACAGATGACAAAAAAAGACAAAGGGTCATAGGGTTTTCAAACTGGAAGAAATCTTTTGAGGTCTTGGGAGTCTTCAGTTCTACAGATGAGTGGAATGAGTTTCCTGAAGTCACATAAAGAATAAGTGGTATTGACAATACTTGCAAATATGAGCAAAGGGAAGAGAGTGAATGATCAGTTACGTTTAGTTTCCAAATGCCAGACTAATGAATGTATTCCTTTATAAAAAAAAATTATTTCTAGAAAATTCCAAGCCCAACAAGTCATTCCTAAACTGTCTGTCTATGGGACCCATCTCCCCCATACCATTACTAAGCAAAAATGTTAGAATCTGCACAAATTGGGGGAACCCCGGTTGCCAAATCATGGGGGGGCAGGCGTATTGCCCAAATTACCAACCAGCTTCCAAAGAAGGAAAAACAATTTCTGCTGTGCCCTGCTATGTATGACCTGGGGGCTCCAGGATGGGCTGTGGACTGAGTAGCTTTGAAATTTTCTTTCTTTCTTTGAAAACCAGTTGGGCATTGAGAGAAATGAGTAGAAGGACAGGCACACAGGCCCTACATCTTCTGGGCTTGGCAGGATTTGTGAAACTACTGAGAAAGCCAGGACAACTGGGTATACAAGATCTCCCCAAAACAGGGTCTACGTATTCTTGTTGGGAGCAGAGGGGATGTCTGTGGAAGGGACTATTTCAAATTAGCATTCAGTGACAGTCACATTCATTTTTTAAACTCTCACCCATCCCTCTGTTAATTTAAAAATTTCATTTATTAGCAGGTTCTGTGCAAGAGGGTCTCAAGAAAGGAAACACTTTACAATTCAGGAGCATGCTCATTATAGAACGAATGAACAGCAACAGTTGATCCAAACCTCACTGTGGATGACCTGCCTAACAGTCTTGTGTGTTACTTGAAGTAAACTCATGATTTTGTTTCCATGATTTGGAAATTAGTTATAGAGGCACCAAAGGAGCTAGTAAAAGTTTTGCTGTTTCTCAGCTACCCACAATATAAGTCTATTGCTGTGTATTTTTTTTCCCCGGACAAACGAGGATTTTAGTCATCTGCAAGGTATATTGAACATAATACCAAAACCTGCATCACAGAAAAGGTTAATGGTTTTCAGAATCAGCTGCCAAAGTTGATGACCCAGAGCCCTTCCTCCTACCCCCCCCCAGCTGATGGAAGGGGTGCCTGTGAGTTAGGCTACATAACTCAAAGGGGACCTTTTCCTCATTAGCAAGATTCCCCATTATGGTGAGAGCAAGGAGGCACCCACCTCCAAAAAACAAAAACAAAAAAAAGCTGCCTTAAAATGTCTTTAGGTTTCTACATCCTGTACTGTAAAAGCAATGGGAGATCACGTACACTGGGTGCTGAATGAACAGCTGGGTCTCTGTTTGAGGACTAAGGGTCAGTATTGTGAGGATTGCTCAAATACTACCAAAAAAAATAATAAATCCAAGATGGCAGCACCGTGACAAGTTCTAGGATGTGATACAGTACAGTAACATGCTCTCGTTTCAGAAGCCAGTGAGTTTCTGTCTCACAGAGATCCCAGCTTAATAAGCCACTCCAATAACAGGGCTGTGTGTGCGTTTAAAATAAGGAGCTAGAAAGGGACCCTCATCTCCCTCCCTTGCCACTCTCCATTTCCAAGGGATGCAGGAGGAGAAGGAGAGGTGCCCAGCTCTGGCTAATTCCTGGGAAGAGAGATTGAGGGAGACCCAACCGCTCACATGGAGGACCACAGAGGAAACCACTTACTCACTTGGCCAGGTTTCACTGTCTATTGAACAACGCAAAGAGAGGGACACACAGTCACCAAGGCACGGTATGACAACGGTGAAGAGTCCCTGGGACTCTGGGTCTGTACCACTCCCTCCCAATGCAAGGAAATGAGAACATTTAGGAAAATATAATACAAAATCTCTTACAGGAAATATAGACTACACTTGCTAAAACCACTTCTCTAAAAGTGTTTATAGCCATTTTCTTTTTTCTTTTTTTTCTTTTTTTGGTTTGGTTTTTTGATTTTTTTTTGTTTTGTTTTTTTAAAAAGACCTCTAATACTAATGCAAAGACTGGTCCATTTTTTCTTACCCAGCAAGCCAAGCCCTAATGACTTTACTAAGCAGAATTTGTATTAAAAAATACATCTTCGTAGTATTGCTACAACGTGGGTAAATATGTTCAGAAAAGCTGGACAAATGCTATATAAGTTGGGTTGTTTTAAAGCATAACTTTTTTTTGCATTTTTTAAGAGGAGAAAAATGCTGTTACATGGTGTGCAAAAGGAGAAAACTGATTTATTCGTCCTCTAAGAGAATACTGGAAATAGGAGCTGGGCCTTTCCCACCAAAGGCAATGGCTGCTGCAAAAAGAAGAAAAAGAGAAGGGGTCTCCCCACCTCCCCCAGGCCTTTGTCTCCAAAAGCTGGCACTAACATGGGGTGTCTGAGCTCTGGAGGATCAGCTGACAGCCATCCAAGGAAGGAAGTGGGGCTGCTCCGTCCCGAGGCCCCCCTGCCCTGCCGACCAGACAGAATGAGCTTGGCTGCCATCAGCATGCTGAACACACAGAGCCAAGGGCGACTCAGCGTCCCTTATGGAGTCATTCTTTAACCTGGCTTTCCCTCCACCCAGTCTGAAGCACAGTGGTCACTAGTTAATAGGGGAGAGATCTCAGAGCAAACTTCATTTTAGAGAGCGAATTAAAGTAGGGTGGGATAGAGGGAGGTTTCTGCCTCTCTTAAAACTGTGTGAAGAGTTTCTACTACATACTCTTAAATTGGCCACAACCTAATCATCATTTCTCAAGGGCAAACAAGACTTTCAGAACACTAATAGGCTAGGAGGTGCTGCTGGGCACCTTCTCCTCCCCCAGGGAGGAGCTGGCCCACAATCCCAGCATCCACAAGTCCAGTCACTTTTCAACATTTCCAAGGGGTCTCTCTTGGTTTCTTTCATTCTCCTGATTTTTGGTTTGCTTTTGGTTTCTTATTAAACTTCTTACACCATCATGCATGTTTCCAGCAATTACATTTAATACTTCTTCAATGGAATGATTATGACTTTAAAAAAAATTATAGTTACAGCTACATCAAGCTAACTTTAAGTCACAACTGTACCTAACCACGGATCTCTGCAGTAAAAACCGGGGTTGACAAGAGCTACTTGGTGTGGTCCCAGGGCAGGGAACCAGGGGTTCAAAGCCCCCGCTTCTTCAGCAGAGGCCAGTGGTTGGAGTTTCCTGGGAGAGCTGCAGTGGACACGGGTGGAATCGGTCTTCGGTCTAAGTGCTTCAGTTGGATGCTCCGGAGGTGGACGGGGTCGGGGGTGTTCGCTCGGGCCCTACGAGAGCCGGCCCGACAGTCTGCGGGAGTGGGAGTAGCTGCTGTCGCTGGAGCCGCTGCCCAAACTGTAGTGGTCATCGGCATCACTGACACTCCCAACACTGTCCATTTCCCCTGGGGTGAACTCCATTCCTTCAATGTCCACTTCTATGTGGGAAGAGAGAGTTACATGTTCATAGCTTGAAAGCAGAGGGAAGTCTTACAAGACATAGAATTACAGGCTTTAGAGCAGAAACTCCCAAGATCATCTAGACTGAATTTCTCATTTTGTCGAATGAGAATGATGAGGTCCATAAAAGTTAGACTACCCTACAGTCACCTGGCTCATCAGGATCACAGAGCTAACTTCAGAGATCCCTCTCATCTAAAAGTCCCATGTTACAGGTAAGGAAGGCCTCTGGGGCCCAAACTGACTTGTTACATAGACAGGGAGCAGCCATGCTGGGAGAGGGACTCCACTCCGCTGGCTCTCAAACCAAGTCTCTTGTCCACTGTGCCTTTTCCAGGGCACTCTCAGAAGAAAAGGTCCTGTCAACTGAAAAGCCTGCTCCAGCCTTCTTCCCTCCCCGACTCATCCTTACTCCGACTCCAGCCTAAAGCCCAGGGTTCTACCCACTTGGTGGAGCCCAAACCTGATCAGTGAAGTGTCTGGAATCACCCCAAGTCACAGACTTGTCTCTGTCTCCTAGGAACCAGGAGCCTTACTTGGCAAGGAAGTCCCAAATTAAAGAGAGGGCATTGCCTGGTGCAGTGCTTCTCGAAGCATGGTTAGACTATTTTATAAAGATAACCGGCTAGTTATCTTTATAAATAAATATAAATGAAATGAAATTTACAAATATTTTCATATATATTTATAACATAATTGTGATTATGTTATAATTATAATCATATCCTCAATAATAAAGGGTTCTGAGACCAAAAAGTTTGAGAGCTACTGGCTAAGTGGCAAGTATGCTGGACAGAAGAGGAGTGGGGTGGGGAAGATGCCACAGAAAACATGGGTTCACACTATGGCTCCACCACTTAGGAGCTGTGTAACCTTTGTCAGATTCCTTTATCCCTGAGACTCAGTTCCTTCTTCTCTCTAATGGGGGGATGCCTGTACTGTCCCCCTCACAGTGTTGCTGTGGACCAAAAGGTATTTAGAAAAAGTTTTAGAAACCTTCAAGTGACAAACGATTCTTATCCTTCCTATTTCCTGCCAATAACTAGCAATCAAACTTCACATGCCCCCTAACAAGGCCTTAGGGAGAGACCCCCAAGAAGGATTATGAGAGGTATTAATACGTGGCAAATGGAACTCAGGAAGCCCCAGATTTCAATCTCTTACTGGGCAGGTCACAAACTCTCGGGCCAGGCAGCTCTCTCTTGCAGTATACAAAGTCTTCTCAGAAGAGACTACATGAAATCAGAGATCCAAGGGGAAAACACCAACAATGATCACCTGGAAGGGATGCTTACAGATGAAGCTCCTAGCTGGCCCAGCCCGTGCTTTCTCTCCTAAAATTCTAGGGCAGACGCCTGTGCCAGGTAAGGTCCCAGTCTGCGACACACACACACACACACACACACACACTGACCTTGCTCCGAGTCTGTGGAGATGGTCGAGCCAGTACTGTCAGTGCGCACACGTTCCATGCCTTGAACCGAGAGCTGCTCCAGGCGGCGTTTGAGGTAGCGATGCTCACGCTGCAGCTGTTCCTTCACGTTCAGGGCTTTCCGGTCCTGTTCTTCCAATTTCTGAAGTGAGGTGGAACAGGACGGGGAGTAAGAGAAGAGCAGGAGAGAGAAAAAATTTGAGGAGAAAGGTCAGCCAAGGTCCAGGGCTAGACTGGGACACCCTCACCTACCTCAAACCCTAAGCACAGGGCCAGCCCAAGCCCTCAGTGCAGGAACCTCCCCTGGATTTCCCCTAGATCACAGGAAATTATTGATCCCAAGGATGTTCAGAAGTGAAGCATGATTTCTCTGCAGATCAGAGAGCCAGCGCGAATTTAGAGACTAAGAAACTAAGGCCATGAGAGAAGCAGCCATTCTCTGATCCTTACTAGTCATATGGCCTAAGAAAGTTATTTTACTTCAAGATCTCTGGTTCAGGGATACAAAGGATCTTAGGTCTACTCCCATTTTAGAAGCAATAACACCCTGGCCTGAAGAAGGGACTTGTTTATGGATGGCCACACAGGCCGTAGCTTTAGAACTAGGATCTGGACTTTATGCTCTGTCCCGACAGCTAATACTCTACTCTACACAGCGTTCCCTCTGAGCTTCAGTTTCCACTTGAGCTATATTTTTGTAGAAACCAAAAATCAGAGGCTAATGGAATGTCACTCTGATTTTGGCATATGAATGTGTAACGGAATATTGTGTGATAAGAAATGACAAAACAGCCAGTTTCATAAGGAAACTGGGAAGAATCCTATGAACTAGTACAGAATAAAGTGAGAACAATTTATACGAGGACAACATTGTGAAGAAAAACTACTCTGAAAGCCCTTAGGATTCCAGCCAAGGCAATGATATATGAACTCAGAATATGGAAGGTGAAACATGCCTTCCATGTACTGCAAAAGAGATGGTAAACTTCAAATGCAGAATTAAGAAATACATTTTTATGCATATTCAACCAGGGAAGTTGTTTAGCTGGACAATACATGTTTATGATGATGTATTTATCCTTCCTTCTTTCCTTTCTCCTTTCCTTCCTGCCTTCCTTTTATTGTATAAAGATGGGGAGGGGAGGGAGTGACAGAATGTAAATGCATATAAAATATGTTTTTCTTTTTTAAAAATTGACTGATTTTTTGGGTTTTTACATCATCTTTTGCAATTTAAAATAAATGCATGTAAAAATATAAATGCTTTTAAACATCCATTTATTTTTCAAATTAAAAAATAAAAATGATAGAAAAACAAAGGATATTACTAAGTTTTAAAAAGAAAAATATACTTGAGCTCTTTGATTCACAGAGCTGTTTTGAAAGAAGCATTTTGGAAACCATAAAGCATTATTTAAATGAGTTATTATTATTATTACAAAAATGAATTCCACTGAAGAAATCAATAGTGAAAATAAGGTTGCAGAAGAAACGTCTACTTAAGAAAAGGATTTAGGGCTAGAAGGGTACTGAGAGAGATGTGTCTTATATAATCACAGGATTTAGGACTGAAAGTGTCATTAGATATTCAATTGTCTCATTTTACAGACCAGGAAACTAAGGCCCAGAATTGTTCAAAGTTATATCACCAAATGGTAAAAGGATTTGGACCCAGGTCCTTTCTCTCTAAATTCAGGGTTCCAACCATTCCACCAACTCAAGATAGATGATAGATATTAATCACAAACTTTCCCAACCTATTCATTACAATATAACTCCTGAGAAATCTTGATGAGGCAACAATTTTAACCTAACAGTTATTGCACAAACTTGTTACTTTTCTTTAAAAACATGCTATAATTTAGACCTTGTGATTCAAACAGATCTCAGAATTTTGGAGATGAAAAGGACCTAAGAGGTTGCCCCATTCTTTCTATGGAAGGGAAAGCTGAAACCCAGGGAGGGATTGTGGTCCAGCCAGAGCGAAGATATCAGTCAGTCCTGGGTGGAACCAGGCTGAGCACCTGGGGCTGCTGCTTCTGGATCATCCAGAAGGGCTTTTCTACCACACTAAATCATTTGTCAGAAGTACTCTGGAGCTGTTTTCTAAGTGTATATTAGAGAAGGTCATTTGAGTGTCTGTGTCCAGGAGCCACTGGCAAGGGGCCTAGTTTTAAACAAACAGGAATCCCAACCCTGATCCCTGAGGGCAGAAGGCCCATTATCATATCTCAGGGTCAAGGTTAGAGGGGGTCTCTACATGACTGTTAGAGAGGGAAGGCCAGTGGCAGCTTCTATTAAGACAATTATTGTCCAGGGAACAGAAAATGCCTTTGATTTAGAGTCAAACGATTCTATGAGCTCATTGTATGATCTTGGGCCAGTCACAGGATCTGAGGCTCACCTGTGAAGGAGACAACTGGATTAGGTAACCTCTCAGTTTCCTAAGCCTAGTTACCCAAGACTACTGGTCAGAGCCAGAGGTGGCATTTAAACTCAGATCTTTCAATTCCACAACTGATAAATGAAGGGGCTGGACCAGATGATCTTTCCTGAGGTTCTTCTCGCTTTGACAGGCTAAGGCCACAGGAAATCAGGTTCTAGAACTGGCCTTCTGCTCAGGCTCTCCATCACCAAGCTCTTTTCATCTCTCCCTGGGAGAATACTAATCACATCCCCTATTACCTTTGCTATGGGAAAGAGCAAGTCAATCTGCCCACCATCTATGTCCCATTAGAATGCAAACTCCTCCAGTTCAGGGGCCATTTCACTTTTATATCTGCACCTAGAACCTACTACTAATCAATCAGTCAAATATTTATTGAGCACTTACTCTATGTCAGGCACTGTGCTAAGTACTGGCACATAACAGGCACTAGTTGAATGCTTTTTATGCATGGATGCCTTTATTCACAGGCTTAACCACCTCAGTGACAACAAGGGGCCGCACAGAAAGAGCTGGGGGCTGAAGATGGAAGGACCTGGATACTAGTTTTGGCCTTGCCCCTAACTTATACCACACACAAAAATTCTCTCTGAGACTCATCTGCAAAAGGAGAGTTTGGGATCTCTAAATGCCCTATAAACTAAGACATGGTATGACTGTAAGGGAGAAGCAGGGCGTCCCAAGTGCAAGCTGGCCAGTACACTATTTATACTTGGCCCTGGGGTGGACCTCTGTGCAGAGGCTGGACTGGGGTGAGCCCTTTCTTCTAGAGAGTCACTGAATGGTGGTACTATTTGGCCTGAAATACCACGCCAAAGAGCTAGAAGGCTGAAAGGCCATTGCCATACTCCCATGGCTCTTCTGGAAACTCCATTCTGTGTCTCGCAAGGACTTCCTAAAGCTGCTCCACAATCTCACAGGGGTACTTTCAATGCCCAAGTCATCCTGTAGATTCGATCCCATCTCACTTGTCTGAAGATTACATTTTCCAATGTCTCCAAGCATTTAGGACTAACTCTTGAGGGTAAGGAACAGGCAGACCTCTGGCACTTATCCCCCAACACCCTGGCAAAGGTTCCACCAAGGCTAGGGTAGGTAGAGGACCTGCAATATCAGAAGCCAACCCAGAGTCACCATCACTTATTTTTTGCCTCTTTTTCCCTTCTATTTTTTTT